>CM054158.1:3209839-3249839 GCA_028751875.1 Rapana venosa
AAACAGGTGACTTTGTCTCATCCACCATTTTGGTCGTTTCCTTTTTTTTTTTTTTTTCCAAGCTTCTTTTTTTCTTTCTTTAAAAAAATTTTATTTTTTCCCTTTTTGTGTGGTGTTTTTTCCCTTTTGTTCCCTTTCTTTTTCTTTAAAGAAATGTCGAGATATAGGTCGCGTTTGGAAGTGAGTCACTGCCCCTGCATTACTTACCCCTATCCACCCCCTCCCCCCACACCCCCCTCCCCCCCCCCCCCACACACTCCCCATCATCTCCAAGTTTCTTGTCTGTCTGTCTTTGTGTCTGTTTATTTTTTATCCGTCTGTTTGCTTCTTTGTCTGTCAGTCCGTCCATCTGCCCTGCCCATATGTCTGCCCTGTCTGTCTGTCTGTCTCTGTCTTTCTTTCTGTGCATTTTTTTTGGTTTGTTCTTTTGTCCCCTGTTCCTGTCTCTGTCCCCGTCTCTGTTTCTCTTTCTCTCTCCCCCCCCCCTCTCTCTCTCTCTCTCTCTCTCTTTTCTCTCACTCCCCCCCCCTCTCCCCTCCCCCTCTCTCTCTCCTCTTTCTTTCCCTCTCTCTCCCTTTCTCTCCCTCTCTTACTTTCTCTCTCTCTCCCCCCCCCCCTCTCTCTCCCCTTCTCTCCCCTCTCTCCCCTCTCTTCCTCTTCCTCTCTCTTCTCTCTCTCTCTCTCTCTCTCTCTCTCTCTTCCTGTCTCTTTCCCCTTTTCTCTTTCTCTTCTCTTTGTTGCACCTGGGCAAACATTGTTATAACACAAAACAACAACACCAAAAAACAGCTCAACACAACGAATAACACAAATCATGATGAGATCATCAAGATTTCTTTAACATATAAATATTCTATAGTTGTGTAGTTCACGGTGCCAACATAAAAATGCCGCTTCTATTTTCAGTACTGGTCTTATGAGGGATTTTTTTAGGCGGGGAGGAAGGGGGGGGGGGGGGTTGAGTTAGAAAAAACGAAAGGTTAAAAGGCTTCTAGAGATATTTTATCTATTAAGTGGGTTTTTTTGTTTTTTGTGCTTTCTTCTTTTGTTTCGTGGTTTTTTTCTATTTGCTGTTTAGTTTGGTTAAATAAGTCACTGTCTTACTTGTCCTTTTTGGTTTTTTTTTACTTTTTCTTTCAAAGTCTTTGTATTTATCATCTAAACTGTTGTAGATATGTTTCTTTTTCTGTCTGTCTGTTTGTTTTCTATATGTTTTTTCTGTCTGTATGTTATTCTGTCTCTCTCTGTCTGTCTGTATGTACGTCTCTCCCTCTCTCTGACTCTGTCTGACTGTCTGTCTGTCTCTCTCTCTCTCTCTTTCTCTCTCTGTGTTGCACCTGGGGCAAAAACCGTTATAACACAGACAACAACAACAACAACAACAGTTAAAAACTCAACACAACGAATAACACGAATCATGATGAGATCATCAAGATTGCTTTAACATATCAAAATCTATATTTGTGTAGTTCACGGTGCCAACATAAAAATGCCGCTTCTATTTGCAGTACTGGTCTTATGAGGGATTTTTTTTTTTTGGGGGGGTGGGGGGGGTGAGTTAGAAAAACAAAAGGGTAAACAGGCATATAGAGATGTTTTATCTATTTAGTGTTTTGTTGTTTTTTGTGCTTTCTTCTTTTGCTTTTATTTGTTTGTTTCTTTTTTTCTGTTTGGGTTTGATCAAATGAGTCACTGTCTTACTTGTCTTTTGGTTTTTTTTTTTTTTTTTATTAAATTTCAGTCTTTTTAAGTTTGTTTATTTTCCAAACTGTTCTAGATATGGTTAAATTTGCTGTATGTCTGATTTTCTGTCTGTCTTTCTTTCTGTCTTTCTGTCTGTCTTCTGTCTCTTTTCTGTCTGTTTGTCTTTCTGTCTGTCTGTCTTTCTGTCTGTCTTTCTGTCTGTCTGTCTGTCTCTGTCTTTTTTCTGTCTGTCTGTCTTTTTGTTTTTATGTCTGTCTCTCTCTCTTTCTCTCTCCCCATCTCTCTCTCTCTTCTCTTCTCTCTCTCTCTCTCTCTCTCCTCTTTCTTGCACCTGGGGCAAAAATATTTATACACAGACAAAAACAACAATGAAAAACTCAACACAACGAATAACACGAATCATGATGAGATCATCAAGGTTTTTTAACATATCAAAATCTAATTTGCGTGTTCACGGTTTCCAACAAAAAAAACCCCGCTTCTTTTTTCAGTATGGTTTTATGAGGGATTTTTTAGTGGTTGATTAAAAAAAACAAAAGGGTTAACAGGTTAGTAAAGTAGTTCTTTCGGGGCCATAGGCCATAGACCCGGAGCTTACCCCCGTTTCTGTAGCGTTAAGCAAAAAGAGGGGTTTTTCCACCCCTGTGACAGGACCTAGTCTGTCGCCAGTATTTTCCCCGCAGAGTGGTCCCCCTTGTACCCCTGGGGGGAGGAGGAAATAGGAGTAAGGTGTTTTTCCCCAAGGACACAACACCGAGCCGAGCGGGGATCGAACCCGCGACCTTGGACCCGGGTTGCCCCTAAACCACTCGACCCGGTGCCCCCCTGTTTAACAGGCTTATAGAATTTTTTTTCTTTTTTGTTTTTTTGTGTTTTTTTTTTTTTCGTGTTTTTTTTGTTTTTTTTTCTCTTTATTTTCTTTAACTACTGCCCCGTAGTCGCGAGTGGGGGCACCCTCAAAGACTCAGAAACCCGTTCCCCCATTCTTCCTCTTTCTCCCTTCTCGGGGTTTTTTTGGTTTAGGCCTGTCCATTCACGGTTATCCTCCGTTTTCCCTTGGTCTGCCTCTTTTTCTTCCCCTTTGGGACGGGCCCTTGCAAAACTGTCTTTGTAATTCCTTGGGGGATCTTGTGACATGCCCTACCACTTAATTTTTCGCTTTTCACGATCGTTGAAGGTTTCATAGGGTCCAATGGTTTGCTGGATTCGTTATCACGCTTTCGTTGCTTATGGGGTTTTTTGTGGGAGACCCAAGGAGCTCCAAAAGCACTCATTCCACTGCCGTATCTTCTCTCCAAATCTGCAGTCAGGGTCCAGATTCACAGGCAACAAAAAATTGGATATGCGGGGATGCTTTTGTCGTTCTTGGAGAAAAGTGAATTTTCTTTTTCTCCAGATGGTGTTTGTTTTGAAAAACTGTTTTGTCTGTGCAGTCCCTCATATATTTTGGCTTGGACCCCTGGTCGGATACAAGGCCCCCCGGTACTGAAGCTTTGAACGTTTCCAGCTTCTGGTCATTAACCTGATATCAGTGCAATGCTTTTGGTGTTTTTTTGTCATCATTTGGTCTTCTCTGCACGATTTCCATGCCGTTGTTTTGGAGGCCTTACCCCCAAGTGTTTGTTAGGCGGGCAAGCTCTTTTTTCTGCCCTGCTTTCCCTTTAATGTCATTGCGAACGGAGGGTTTTTATGTTTGCCACGATTGATGACCTTCAAGATGTTCCAGTGCATCAGCCATGATTTTCTCAAGGAAAATGTTGAAAAAAGTGGGTGAGAGTAGAAGCCCTGCCCTTTCTCCAACTGTTTTCGAAACCCTTCTCCATGTTGTTGTTGTAGTCCTGCACTGGGTGGCTCCCGTACAGGTTTTTATGATCTGAAGGTTTGCATTGATGTGTACAAGTTCAGGTTGCCCCAAAGTGATGCCACCCTGTCCAAATGCCTTCTTAAAATCGATAATACGGGTATAGGGCTTTTTGATGTTTAGGTACCGCTCACATAGTATTTGAGGGTTTAAATTTTCTGTTTGCGCGCCCTCTCGAAACCCGCTTTTCCTCAGCAAGATGGTCTCTGCTTGTGGGTTAGTCTATTCAAATTATCTGAGCATGACCTTTTCTTGGGTACATTGGGCTGATTTTTCGGTAATTATGGATTTTTGTAGTTTCCTTTCTTGGGGGGGGTTGATGAGCGATCTCCCGTGTTGGCATTTTCCTGTTGCCGTCTTGTTGCGATTTAGTAGGGCGCTGATCAGGTTTTTCCCCGTTGGGGCCAACTCACTGGAAAGTTGTCAGCCCTCTGATTTCCCCCCTTTTTAGCGATCTGACTGCTTTTCCACTTCTTCTCGGGGGATGGGTGACGTCGGTCTTTGCTTTTGGGTACATTTGGGCTTTGGGTCCCTGCGGTTCTATAGTTATACAGGTCGGAGCAGTATTCTGCCCATCTGTTCAGAATATCCTGGTCGTCAGTGAGACACTTCCCTTTTTTGTCTTGGATTGTTAAACCTTTTCTCTGTTTCGTGCTAGTCAGGTCTTTCACCACTGATATGTTTCTTGCTATTGCTTTTTCTTGATGTTCTCTTCAATGTCTTGGCACTGTTCACCGATCCATTTCTCTTTTGCCTCCGTCATGGACTTCCTGATTCTTTTGTTGACTGCCTTATATTGTTCTGCTCTTTCTTTTGTTTCATTTTTCTTTTTTTTTCAACCTTTTACGTTGTCGCATAGTTGTAGGATGTTAGGTGTGACCCTGTTTTTTGACTGGTCGGCGTTTTCCAAGAAGCTCGTTTGCTGTTTCAGTCACTGCTGTATTGAAACTATTCGTCAGTGTATCTATGTCTGAGTCTCCCCAGTGAGTGCTGCAAACTTTCCACCTTCCTTGCTTGAAAAATTTCTATATTACCTCTGGGTCCTTCAGCTTCTCGAGTCAAATTTGATCCTGATGTTGTTCCGCTTGTGGATTTTCTTTAGACGTAGTCGGAAATATTATCACAAGATCATGATCACTCCCCATGTCCCGCTCCTGGGAAAAATTCGTGTCTGTGCGATGTTTTAAAGTAGACTGAAACCGTCTTTTCACCATGATGTATTTTATTTGGTTGTGGTGTTCTCCATTTGGGCTATGCCATGTCCAATTTTCTGATTTCTTGGTGGGCCAAGTGTATTCACTAGCTGGAGGTGGTTGTTACTGGCAAACCAGGAGTTTTAAACCTCTTTCTTTTTATTGGTTATTACAATGTGGGCCCCCAAACGCCCCTCCCATCTTCATGCATCTTCTCCTACCTTGGCGTTCCCTCGCTTGACAACGAGGAAAGTCTTTCTTGGGTGTTTTGATTCAGAACTCTTGTAGTGGTCATAAATTTTCTAGGTTCATTGTGCAGTCTATGTAGGGGCGTAGCCCCGTACATAGTTATGTTAAAGGGGGTTGCTTCCGGCGGTGGTAATAAGTCTGCTGGCACAGGCAAGTCATGAAGGTGTTCCGGTGTCTTTGTGAACGGAAACCCCACGCCTGTTCATGTTTTTCCTGTTTTCCCTGTTTAATTTGGGGTCCCCGGGGTCGTTGTTTCTCCCATTTTTTCCCACCTGATTTCGCAGAGCCCAAGGATGTGCCAATGATTTTACTTCTTGTGTCTTTCTTCCACTTTCCCTCAGCTCTTAGTGTTTCATTCCAGTCCCAAAGAGGGTTGTTCGGGCCGATTTTCGCTTTTTCATCATTAGCATACTTTCGCATCTGTTGAGGCGGGTCAAGATCCCTCTCTAGGGAAAACCATGTAACCCGTACCCCCGGGCCACTGGGGAGAAAACCCCAAACCCAAAAAATTCTGCCCTGGGAGGGAGGGGGCTCCGCCAGTTTTTTTCCCCAAGGGGGGGACACACCTATGACAAAGACACCAATCTCCATACCGGATCGGTCGTCGCCCGGGGTTTCCAAGGGCCGGGGCCCCTTTTTTTTTCTGCTTAGTTTGGTTAATAGTCACTGTCTTACTTGCTTTTGGGGGGTTTTTTTTAAAAAAATTTCGTCTTTCAAAATCTTTTTATTTATTTTCAAACTGTTTTAATATGTTCTTTCTCTTTGTCGTTTGTTTTCTATATTTTTTCTGTTTGTATGTTATGTCTGTCTCTCTCTGTTTTTCTGTTTGTCTGTTTGTATTTCTGTACGTCTCTCCCTCTCTATGACTCTGTCTGACTGTTTGTCTGTCTCTCTTTCTCTCTCTCTCTCTCCTCTCTCTCTCTCTCTCTCCTCTCTCTCTCTCTCTCTCATCTTTCTCTCTCTCTCTCTCTCTCTATGTTGCACCTGGAGCAAAATAGTTATAACACAGACAACAACAATGAAAAATCAACAAAACGAATAACCGAATCATGATGAGGTCATCAAGGTTTCTTTAAGATATCAAAATCTGTATTTGTGTAGTTCACGGTGCCAACATAAAAATGCCGCTTCTATTTCCAGTACTGGTCTTATGAGGGATTTTTTTTTTGGGGGGGGGGGGGGGGTTTGAGTTAGAAAAACGAAAGGTTAAAAGGCTTCAAGAGATGTCTTATCCATTTTTGCTTTGGTTTTTTGTGCGTACTTTTTTTGTTTTGTTGCTTTTTTCTGCTTAGTTCAGTTGAATGAGTAACTGTCTTACTTGCCTTTTTTAAAATTTCAGTCTTTCAAAGTTTTTGTTTTTATCTTCTAAACTTTTGTAGATATGTTTTTTTTCTCTATCAGTCTGTCTATTTTGTTTCCTGTCAGTCTTTCTGTCTGTTTGTATGTCTGTCTGTCTCTGTCTCTATATCGCTCTCTTTCTCTCTGTTGAGATCTTTCTCTTTTAGGTTGTCTTTCAAACACACACACACACACTGTCGTGTTTGGATTAAGATAGATAACACCTATTAAGTATTTCCAATAAAGAATAAACATCGGGGAAACTTTTATCTGAGCAAATGAAAAGCAATAACTTGATGTGGGAAAATAAAGATGCACTGAGAGACAGACAGACAGACAGATAGGCAGGCAGGCAGGCAGACAGTCAGACAGACAGACAGACAGTGAGAGAGAGAGGAGGAAGTGGGAAGAGGCAAAGACAGACAGGAAGAGACAGACAGACACAGGTGTCAAAATTGCCAGAGAAGTGGTAGAGGGATACAATATTTTTATTCTTTTTATTTTTTTATATCGAGGATAATGGAAAAAGCAGATGTACTTTTGAATCGGCCCCCGTGTGATGCAGTTTTGAAAAATTTGTCTTGTTCCCCCCGGGCACAAAATGGCCTATCTTACGAAAAGCGGAACGGGATTTGTGCGCAAGATGTTTTGCGTGCGTTCGACACAGACCCCGGTTTTTAAGTTTCACCCAAGGGGATTTTTTGGGGAGAGTGGATCAAGGTCTGCCTGTTTATTCCTGGGAAAATACCCCCCTTAAAGGGGGAATCGAGCCTGGGTTCAAATTGCGAGCGCAATTTTCTCCCCACTACATCCCGTCCCCCGTACATAGACCAACGGGGGGTAGGCAGACGGGAGAAATAGAAATCGGCTGTGGGCGTGGACATATAACCTTGATATGTTGCTGCCCAGTGTCCGACAGTCGACCCCTCTTTTATTTTCTTTTTTTTTCCCCTTTTTTTTTTTTTCAATTTTGGTTTTGGGTCATATATTGATTTTGATGCGTTATTCCCCTCCCTCCCTCTCTCTCTCTCTCTTCCTCTCTCCCCTCTCTCTCTCTCTCTCTCTCTCTCTCCCCTCTCTCTCTGTCTCTCTCTCTCTCATTTTTATCGCCTGCTTATAGTCAAGATATCTGATGAAGGATTCTTTTTTTATTTTCAAACTTTATTGGACTTGCTCTGTACAAATTTTTTAATGGGGCCCCCTATTTCAATATTTTAATTTTTGGGTAACAAGTATGGTCCCATTTGACAAGTGTAGTTTTTATCTTTAGACTTTTTAAAGTTGGTTGTTTTATTTTTTTTGGCTTGTTCTTGTTCTTTTTCTTGTTGTTTGTCTGTTTTTTCTTTTTTATATCTTTTTTTGGGTTTTTGGTTTTTTCCTTCTTTTGTTTTTTTTGTTTGTTTTGGTTGGGGTTTTTTTTGGGGGGGGGGGGGTAGGGGTGGGGTTTTTTAGGTTTTTCTTTTAATTCCTGTTTTTGGGGGGGGAGGGGGGGGGGTTTTGGGGGAGCTTTTTTAAAAAGGGGTTTTTTCCCCCTTTGTTTTTATTGTGAGATGTATTATTTTGGGGTTTTTATTTTAAGAGTACCCCTAAGGGGGGGGATGGATTTAAAAAAACACATGTGGTTTATTCATTTCCCGAAATAAAAGTTTGTCTTGTATTGTATTGATTGTATCTCTCCTCCTCTCCTCCTCTCCCCTCTCTCTTCTCTCTTCTCTCTCTCTTCTTAAATAAGTAGGATATACAAAGATTAGGCGTTCACCTCCCAGAATATTTTAAAGGCTTATTTCCCTGTACTGTGTGAAGCAGAAGGGCGGGGGTGTTCAAAAATTCAACCAATTGAAAAAAAGGGCCCAAAATTTGAAAGTAAACTGTTTTCTAACTATGATATGCACGCACCAAACTGATGGGAATGGGAAATCGGCCGTTTCCCTCTTCTTGTTCGCCAGCTGTCAAAAATGTGTCTTAGGGTTTCGTTTATGTTTTTTATCTAGTCAAAGTTTCGCAAACATGGTTTCCACGTTGTTAAATCGTAAGGGAAAAAGGTAAGTATCTTGGGTTCACTAATATCAGAGTTTGTCTTGCTCCCTGGATTCGGCTATGAGGGGGTTTTCAAAGAGGAAAATTTTTAAACCCTTTTTCTTTTCTTAACGGGAATTTGACAAAAATTGATAAAAGTTCAAAATATCTTCATCTCATAATAGCCCCGTGACCTTTTGGGGGTTGGGGGGGGAGACACGAAAGACGATGCCGGGGTAAGCCTCCTCCTCCTTTCGGTCCTCGCTCTGCCAGTATGCCGATTTTCATCCGGGTCCTTTTCTCTGATTTTTCCCCCATGATTGTTCGTCTTCCCCTTTTTCTGCCCCCTTCGAGTGTCCCGCCGTACTTTTTTTGGGCAGTGTTTGGGGGTTTGAGTGGCCGAACAAGTCATTTTTCTTCTTGCGTGGTAGAAGGGGCCCTTGGACTGCCACCGTGTTATTTGACTTTACAAATTTTCATTGGTCTTTGGGTTCTCCCCGGGATATGCCCAGCAGTTTTCTATGGCATTTTGTTTAAAATGACGGATTCCTTTGCTTTTTCAGCATCAATGCCCCAGGTTTCACTTCCGCGCAGGTAGTCTGAATTAGGGCTTTGTAGAGTTTTAGTTTGTTTGGGGAAAAATATCTCTTTACTTTTCCATATGGTGGTGATTTTGTCAAAAGATTTTGCCATGGCTATTTGACTTGTTTTTTCGTCGTCGCCCTTCCTTTGTGAGGTCCCCAACTTTTTAAAAAGGTTTACCTCCCCCAGTTTTTGGCCTTTATGTAAATTTTAGAGGGGCGTTGCTCGCGCTGTTCCAAGTATTTACTTTTTCCGACCACCTCCACCCCATATGCTCCAGCTTGTTCTAAAGTCTGGTTTTTTAAGTCTTGCAGCTCGTGTTACCCCCCATGAGTCAATGCCTCGGCAAACCGAAGTTTTTTGGGGGGTCCCCGCCAATGGAGATGGTGGGGAAGCCCTGGGGGGTCTCTTCTAATGTTTTCCAAAAAAATTTTAAACAGGACGGAGATAACAGGACCCCTTGTGGGACCCCAACTGGGGTTTTTAAAGTAGTCTCCGACCTGATTTTTCAAAAGGGACTGCACGTTGGGGTGTTGATAGTGCTTAAGGGTTTTGCCTAGTCCTTCTTAAATCCCCAAAACTTTCTAAAGACCTGCCCAGGCCTTCTCCCATATCGTCGAAAGCCTTCTTAAAGCGTGAATTTTGTGAAAGGGTTTCCTCTGATTTAAAGATTTTTTTCCCATCAGGATGGAATTTAAAAAAATCTTTTCGATTGTGCTCCTGCCTGCCCTACCCAGCTTGTTCCTCTGCAAGGGGTTCTTCTCCTCCTTCTTTTGTCATTCAAATAATTTGAGCAATCTTGCGGCGTGGCGTTTAGGCGATTTTTCTATGTTTGGCTTTTGGGGTAAATCCCCTTCTTTGGGAGGGGTATAAAGGTTGTGTCCATTCTGTTTGGGCCCCTTTTTTTGTCTCCCAAAACTTCGAAAGTAGCTGTAAAATTGTGATGACGTTTCGCCACCTGCTTGACACTTCTGGTAGTTGCCTGCTCCTGGGGACTTTCCATGGGAACTGCGGTGGCTTCTTCCATTTTTCCCTCAAGGTAATTTGGGGGAGGGTGCTTTGATGTTGTGCTTTCTCTTCATTTCCTTGTAGGGTTTTTTTGGGTAGTTGTACAGTTCTTGACAATACTCAACCACCGTTCAAAGCATGAGCTTTCTGTTAGGAGGTTTTCCCAGCGTCTTCAAAGACTGTGATTTGGTTTGAAGTTTTGTGCGTTTTTCGGGGGTCTATGCCTTTTACTTTGCCCCTTTCTGCTTTTTTTTGATTTCCCTCCCTTGATCATGTCACTTCTCTCGGCCTTTAAAATTGCTTTTTCACAAGATTTTGGGCCCCCCTATTCTTTTGGGGTTTGGAAAACCGGTTTGGGTTTTAGTGCTTCTTGTATTTGCAGAGGTCCAAAAATGTATTGTAACCCGGGGTGTTTTTTCTTGGGGGCCGAGTTCCTGCTTGTGTTTCCGGACTGCCTCATTAAAAGGTTTGGGAGGTCTTGATGTCATTGTCCCAGGAGGGTTAAAGCCCCAAAACGTCCGCCAAGCTTAGCTTGGAAGATCCCTCGACATGACTTTTAGTTTTCCACTCAAATTTGATAGTGGGTTTTCAGGCTGTTTGTTTTTCTTGCTTCATTTGAATACCCCAGCAAAGGTCGTGGTCGCTCCTGTCACTCCGGGTAGGTTCTTGTTTGGCTTTTTTGATGTGGATTTGAAGCGCCCTGGGTTTTAAAATAAATCTTTTGGTTTTGGATCTTGCCGTTTTTGGGGCATGCCAGGGTTGCCTCCTTATGTTGGGGGATAAGGGATTGGGAATGGGAAGTTGGGGTGCAGGCAAACTCCACAACGATGTCCCGCGTTGGTCTCTCCAGTTCCAAATGACCAACTGTTCGGCCCATTGGTTTGAAGAGTCAGGACCACTTTGGGGTTAAAAACCCCTTGGATGATGATGTGTCCTTGGGTATTTTCTAAAGGGCTCTTCAAAATCTTTGTAAAAATTTTTCGACTTCTTTTTTTCGCATGGTCAATGATGGGGCATAGATTTGTATATGGGGGAGTTTTTGGGTTTGGCCCACACCCGGATGTGATAAAACTGTGGAAACCGGTGTACAGCTATAATGCCCCCACTACTTCCTTTTGACAATAAAAGCCACTCCGTTTGGGATTTTTCTCTTTGGGCCCCTGTACCAGATCTTTCTGCTTTTCAGTCAATGTCTCCCAAATTGTCCCCTCTACTCTCCTAGCCCTAATGTCCCTTTTTAGCGGGTAAGTCTACTCTATTTTTGATTTTTCCCCCTGGTAGAGTGTAGGGGTTTCCTGTACCCAAGGGGGATCTGTTCCTGGGGACTTAAGTAATTTTTAAAATCCCTAGCTGACTTGTCACTTCCCCCCCTGGGTTGATAATGGAAAGCGCGGTCGTTGGAACCCGGCCCCGACCGACCGGTTATATTTTCTTTGCATTTTTTTTCATTTTTTCTGTGGGCTTAGGATATTTTTGGGGGGGCCAATTCCGTCCAACCCATTTTTTGGGTTTTTTTCTATTTGGGAACCCCACATGCGAAGGTTTACTGGTTTTCCCCGGATACCGTACAGTAACAAGGAAATTCTCTGATGACCCGACCTGACTAAAGAATTTTTTAAAAAGGGATTTTCAATATCTGAAAATGTAACATCCATTGCGGAAGTTATACTTTATTCAACTTGGAAAACACTACAGGGGTTTCCCAGGCCCCATATCGGCTTCTTTTTAATTAATAAAAGTTTTTTTTAAAAATTTGGCTTTCTAAATCACCCCGGGAGTGAAAAACATTAAACCAAGGAAAAGAAAAAAAGGCAGAGAATGCCTTGTAGCTTCACACAATCATCAGGAAAAAAAGCTACCACTTGACCACGCAATTAGACCTTTAAAGATTCATGGACTTGATCACTGCTAGGTATATGCGTACATAGGCGTACTATGCGCCCTCTGCCATAGGGACTGTCTGTCATTCCCGTGTCGGACTGGCCAGCCACACCCGACGCTGTACCAGAATGAACACCTAGAGCGCAACTCCATAGTCTTCCGAGACTAAAGGCTGCTAACAAAAAAGCAACAAATTTAGATATATATATCGGATTATTGTTCTCTGAGTTTCTCTCTCTCTCCTCTCTCCCCTCTCCCCTCTTCTCTCTCTCTCTCTCTCTCCTCTCTCTCTCTCTCTCTCTCTCTTCATTATCTTGCGCATCTTGCGCACACGTTCTGTGCCGCTTTTCGGAAGAGTAGGCCATTGTATGCCAGTGGGAACAGATGACAGAGTTTACAAAACCGCATACACACGGGTTCTGAATGTACAAAAAGCACATGAGTGCTTATTCCATTATCCTCGATATAAAAGAACAAAATGAAAAATGAAAATTATCTTTCCTTCTCTCACCATCCACCCCCTTTCTTCCTCCATCCCTGTCTCCGTTTCTGTTCTTTTTAGCTCTCTGGCTTTCTTCCCCTTGCATTTTAGGAAAGCAAAACAGAAATGATTGAAAAACATAAAGTAGAAACAAATATTCTATTTTAACAAATATCCCATTATTCCTTGTTCAGTGAAGTATTACTGGAGAAAAAACAAAAGAAAGACAGACAGACAGGGAGCCAAGCTTAACTCAACCAAACAGGAACAGGAAACAACAGCAAACGTGAATTAAAGCAAAAAACCCAAACAACACACACACACACACCACACACACACACACACACACACACACACACACACACACACACAAACACATACACACACAAACAAACAAAGGTTTAAATCCAATCATGAAAATCTGCCTGTGGGTGTTTGTGAATCAGGAAAAGGAATTACAGCAAACAGATCTGACTTTCGTCGTCTTCTTTCTTCTTTTCTTCTTCTTCTTCTTCTTCTTCTTCGCAATTCTTCGCAATTCTTCGCAATTATTCTTCTTTGCAATTCTTTGCAATTCTTCGCATTCTTCTTCGCAATTCTTCTTGCATTCATTTTTTTCCAATTTCTTCTTCTTCTTCTTCGCAATTCTTCTTCCTCTTCTTCGCAATTCTTCTCTTCTTCTTCTTTCTACTTCTTCTTCTTCTTCGCAATTCTTCTTCGCAATTCTTCTTCTTCTCTATTCTTCTTCTTCTTCGCAATTCTTTTTCTTCTTCGCAATTCTTCTTCTTCTTCTTCGCAATTCTTTTTCTTCTTTCTCAATTCTTTTTCGCAATTTTTCTTCGCATTCTTCTTCTTCTTCTTCCTTTAATTCTTCTTTCGCAATTCTTCTTCTTCTTTTATTTCTTCTTCTTCGCAATTCTTCTTTAACTCTTTCGCATTTTTTCTTCTCCTTTGCAATTCTTTTTTCTTCGCAATTGTTCTTCTTTGCAATTGTTCTTCTTCGCAATTGTTCTTCTTCTTCGCAATTCTTCTTTTTCTTCTTCGCAATTCTTCTTCTTCTTCGCAATTCTTCTTCTTCGTCTCCGATGTCGTTGTCATTTCAGTCTTTGCCTTGTTTCTTTCTCGATTTGTTTGCCTTCTTTTTTTTTTTTTCATTCTTTTATTTCAATCTTTAATTTTTATGTGTTTCTTACTATCCTTTTTTTTTTTTGACTCTACTTGTCTTCTGTTTCTGTGCCTCCTCAGTGTCTTTCTCTGTGTCTTTCTGTATCTTCTCCTCCCCCCCCTCCCCCCAACGCTCTGTCAGTCTGTCTGTCTGTCTATTGTCTCTGTCTCTCTCTGTCTCTCTGACTCTCTCTCTTTCTTTCTCTGTATGTCTGTCTTTGTCTGGTTTGTCTGCCTGTCTGCTTTCTGTCTCTGTCTCTCTCTGTCTGTCCTGTCTGTCTTGTATGTCTGTCTTTTCGGTCTGTCTGTTGTCTGTCTCTCTCTCTCTCTCTTCTCTCTCTCTCTCTTCTCTCTCCTCTTTTCTCCTCTCTCTCTCCCCTCTCTTTCTCTGGGCAAGGACCGTATGAAAAAAAGTGTGTTCATACTTATCTGTAACCCTTGGGAATAAAGAATCAATCAACCAATATTTTCTCTTTCTTTCTTTTTTCTTTCTTTCCTGCCTGCCTGTCTGTCTGGCTGGCTGGCTCTCTCTCTCTCTCTCTCTCTCTCTCTCTCTCTCTCTCTCTCTCTCTCTCTCTCTCTCGCTCGCTTGCTTCCCTTGCTTGCGTTTCTGTCTTTTTTTTTTTCCCCCCATATACTTCCTTCTTTCCGTGTTCTGTCTTTCTTCCTTTCTCACACGCTTCTTTCTTTCTTACTTACTTTCTTTCTTTCTTTCTTTCTTTCCTTCCTTCCTTTCTTTCTTCCCATACTTTTTTTTTTCTTGCTTTTACCTTTCTTTGGCTTCATTTTGATGAGGTTAACTACATTCTTTGAAGATATTTTTTCCATGCGAGAGAAAGACACATCAAAAACGAAAATCTTAGACGCCTAATGTCAGGCCTGTCTAGCTGAGGTTAGATTGTGCAGAAGGGCAAATCACTCGCTCTGTGCAAAGTCCCCTGGAGCAATTTCTTCTTTGCAAACCCCCATGACACGTCCTTCAGACAGTATTAATTAGGTGCCAGAACCTTAGTTTTCTTCGCGGAAGCGTAAATGAATTAATGAGGAAAAGTAATGAAGATGAGGATGATGATAATGATTGAATTTCTTGGCGAAGATGGCTGTGATGAAGGGCCGATGTGTGGGAAGGGGGAGGGGTGTGTGTTCGTGTGGATATGACATTGTGTGAGTGTGTTGTGGAGCGCTTTTGAGGGGAAGGGAAGGTATCTGTTGTGTTTTGGTGTGGGGTGTGTGTGTGTGTGTTGGGGTGTGTTTGTGTGTGTGTGTGGTGTGTGTGTGTGTGTGTGTGTGTGTGTGTGTGGTGTGTGTTGTGTGTGTTGTTGTTGTCTTAAAATTTAACGTCCGTTCACTCTAAGTGATATTAGACGGGGAAATAAAAAGTATTAGGGAAGTTAAAAAAGGGAGAAGAAGAGTGGAAGGGGGAAAAGGTTAAGAAATAGCATGTGTTGGGGTTTGTTTGTTTTTTGGAAAACCACACACACAAACTAAAAAACCCCCCCCATCCCCCAACCAACCCTTTAGAAAAGTAATGATAATACTTTTAACAGCAGCAAAAATGTAAACTCAACAATGTGGAAAACATGAAATAACAATACTGTAACTAAAATTTAAATAATCAAGTGGACTATGCAATAAACATCTGGCAATGAAAAGGCTAGCTTTGAATTTTCAAAACATTTTCCAGAGACTGTTCAGAAATGTAGGTAAAAAAGGTTTTACAATAGGGCAATCAATATGAGATGAGTATTGGAAATATTGACCCCCACATAGCCAATCTAACTGTTTACAAAATTTTGAAAGGGAATGCATTTAACTTCTTTCTAAAATTTTAGTAAATTTAAACCCTTCTCACGGTTATAAAACGCGAATCTATTTGAGAAGGAGCCATATAACAAAAAATATGGGCAGTGGTCAGGCAAACTTTTTAAATATCGTTCCTTGAATTGATCAGTTTCTTTAAACTTCCCCCAGAAGTTTGTTCTAATATACGGTATCCTTCCTGTAGGGATAAGGGAACATCCAGTTCTATCGATTCCTTATCATGTCTTGCCCCTTTTTTGCAGCTCTGTCAGCCCACTCATTTGAAAAAATTCCAATGAAAAGGGCACCCAACAAAAAAACACGGGATACCTTTAAACTTAGGAGGTGTATTACATATTTGATTTCAAAAATAATTCTGGAGACCTTCTTGAAATTCGGGGATTTTATAGCATACAATACGACTTGGAGTCAACACAAAACAAGATATGAAAGAGATAAAATGGAAAATCAAGAATATAGTTCAAAAGCCTAAGAACTGCAATAAGTTCAGCTGTAATAATTGAACGATGTTTCCCAAGATGTATGATTTTCAATTTTAAGTGCTGGCTGAAAATGCAGAGCCTGTGTCATGTTTTTTCTAAAACAGATCCATCGGTATAAACTTTTAAGAGTCAGCATACTTATTTTCAATATGCGACCGAACATCTGCAACTATGATTTTTGATTTTCATTCTTTTTTCATTAATATATTCTATATCAAAACAGGCTTTATTCATCTCCCATGAAGGACATGGTAAAGATTCTTTTTGTGTTTCTAAATCATATTTATTAAGTTTAGATTTTTAAGAGGTCTGAACATAAGTGCCAATAGGAAATTAACACGAAATTTGTTTAGCCCTTTTTGGAAAATTGCTTCTGCTTGAACTTTTATTCATTACAGACAAAATTTTTGTTATTCGTGCTCCGTAACACAAAATTTGGCGCATGAAAGTTGTCGGTATTCAGCTAGGGAAGTTCCCAATTTTCCATATAAGTACCTATGGTGGTTGCATGGAATGGTACCCCAAGTGCAAAATTTGTACGCCTTACAATCTATACTTTGGAGTTTTTTAAGTAAATAATTAGGAGCACTGAAAATGACTTCTTGTCCATAAGACAGTTTGGAACGTATAAGTGACTTAGACAAACATTTAAGAGTGAAGATATCTTGTCCCCAGGGGCTGGGCTGCTAACCATTTTAAGAAAATTGATGCATTTCCTTGCTTTTGTTAAATGTATCCAATATGGCATTCCAAGTTAATTTTGATGTAAGGTGAATACCTAAAAATTTTACCATATTTTTATACTGAATTGGCTTCCCTCCAATCGTAAACTGTGGCAGTGTATCTGGATCACTACATTATTAAAAAGCATAATGTGCGTTTTTTCTGTGATAATGTCAGGCCATTTTCAAAAATTTTATTTATGTAAATTATCTAGCTCTTTTTGATAACTTTTCTGGTATAGTTTATCATCCTCTTTGTTGTAGCACGCTTCATGTGACATTATCCATATACATATATCATCAGCATATTGCACCAGGACAACGTCT
Source organism: Rapana venosa (assembly GCA_028751875.1). Classification (NCBI taxonomy): domain Eukaryota; kingdom Metazoa; phylum Mollusca; class Gastropoda; order Neogastropoda; family Muricidae; genus Rapana; species Rapana venosa. Next base: position 3,226,669 of record CM054158.1, read on the forward strand.
TTAGACAGTTTTGTGGGTAAATCATACAGCAATATATTAAAAAAGAAAAGGGGCTATAACTGAACCCTGTGGTAAACCCTATGCAATGACCTAAAGTTTGAATAATGCATTCCCTACTCTCACTTGCATATTCTATTACATAAAAAACTTTTAATATAATAGAAAAAAATGCCCAGAAAAAACCAATAGTCTTCAGTTTATGCAGCAATTTAGCATGCCAAACTTGATCGTAGGCTTTCTTTTTCATCAAAAAATGTTGCGAGTAGATTTTTCCTTCTCGCAAATTGTTGTTTGACTGTGTTGTTAGTTTAACTAAGTTATCAATTGCTGATCTACCTTTCTGAAAGCCTGCTTGATTGACAGGAACTACGTTATTTTTCTGACAGTAATACACAAGCCCCTTTAGAATAATTTTCTCCTAAGCTTACCAATGTTAGAAGTCGTGCTATGGGCCTATAGCTAGTTTTATCAGTTTTAGGCTTTCCTTGTTATGAATGGGTACAACAAAGACTGCTTCCAGTTCATTGGGATTGCACCTTCAGACCAACAAATTTTGGAAGAGTTTTTTACAATTAGAAGAATGAAGTTTTCTGGTAAAATGTTTAGCATATCATTGGATATGGCATCTAATCCAACAGAGTTTTCTTATTAGGAAGGGAAAATAATATATCTTTTACTTCATTGATTGTTATTGGAGCATTTATGTATTCAGTTTATCAGAACATGGGGCTTTATATTTTTCCTTTTTTCCTCATCTTGTCTGTATTTAGTGTTTTAGGTGAGAGGCCTTCAATACGCATAGGACTCTGAGAACATATCTGCAAAGGCCTCGGCCTTTTCTGCTTGGTTGGAAATTCATTGTTTTTAAGTTTAAATTTGGGCAAGTTTGGGAAAATACCACCTTTTTTCATTTCATGAAATTTTTTTCCACACTTTGTTAAGATCTTTATGATTTGATACTTCGCTCCCAAAAAAAACGAAGACCAAAATTGTCGTTTCGCTGAGCTATGATCATGTTGCTATAGTTTTTTTTCTGCTTCTGTTTTTCATGATTTTCTGGCGTCTTTTTTTTAAATATGTTTTATACATTTTAAAAAGTTTTTTGGTCACTGCTTCCCCGCAAGCAGGTGTCCACCAAAAAATTTCCTGAACAATTTCCTTGATTTTAATAATTTAATGGTTGGGATTGATAAGTAAGCAGCTTGAATGATGGCATTGGTAAAAGTAGAATATAATTCATCTATGTTTTTAGAATCCAAGCTGTTTGTATTGTAGGCTGCAAGGATACTTTTAAACTGTTTCCAATTTGCTTCTTTATAGTTAAATTTGGGGAGTTTATCTTTTTCAGTATTACAGGGGATTGGCATTTCATTAAAAAATAACAACAATATAAATGATCACTTCCCAATGTGTCTTATAAGTTCCCCACGGTACATTCAGGTGCAAGAGCAGAAGATATTAAAGACAGATCTAATGCCGTTTCCTTGTTGATTTGAGATGTCAGGTTTCTGGTGACACTTCCATTTATTTAGTAGGCATAGACAAGAATCTGTTATGTTTTCTAAAAACGATTACAGGAGATGGATATACTTCCTTTATCCCAAAAGGGTGCGTGGCATTGAAGTCCCCCTTCTACCAGCATTTTGATTATCTTGTAATGAGTGCAGCTATTCTGTATTATAGTCATTAGCTCCCTTAGGCAAATATACGAAACCATGTTAATGACCAAATGATCTGTAAAATTTACACGGCAGCGCACGAATATGAATCTGGGTATCATTAGGCATAGGTGAAAAACATGCACTATAATCTTTTTCCTTCTTGGATATATATTGCTGTATTTACTTTACCCAAAAGCATCCACGTATTCATGAACAGGTGGGTAGTAGTAACCTTGAAGTCGTGGTAATTTACACTTCTTTACATTGAGGACTGCAGGATGAGAGCTTGATAGCTGTTACTAGAAAGATGTTGAACTAAGTATGGTAAATTCGTGGAGATGGATCTAGCATTCCACTGCATGACATTAAGCGTTAGTGAATTTCTTTTTAGCCCTTATACACAAAAAGCCCTAACTAACAAAAATCAAAACACAAATTCAAAATGTATTGGAGGTAAAAAGAAAAAAAAAATCTTAATAAAAGTGTCCAAGTGCTCTTGTAATAAAAGTTCAGATAATTCAATTAAAACAGCAATAAAAAGAAAACAAAACAACAAAAATAACAGGATCGGTGTAGAGCAGCTGCTGGGGATGTGAGCATAAATCACAGTGTCTATTTACTGTTCCAGATCTATAAACTGGTGCAAAGCAAAAACAAACAAAATGTCACCATTCAAAATGATTTTTCACCACACAAACTTGTTATGTCGAGCATGTTGTCTCCACCGGGGTAGTTCTGCTGGTAGACATGCTCGTATTGTGGCTGGTTGTACACTGGCTGCTGGTAGTGGTTGTCAAAGGCGTAGCGTGGTACTGGATGGGCGGTTCATGGGATGAAATTGGCGTCTTTGGGCTCCTCTTTGCTGTTTGCCAAAACAATGAATGAACATGCCTGCCAATGTTTTTTGCCAGTATACTGGAGCCTTTTTCATTTGGATGAAATGAATCTCTGTAATGATAATGAGTGTACATATTTTCGTGGGAGACAAATGATACGTTGTGTAGATGGTATTTAAAACCGAGCAAGTCATTGCATTGAAGAGTTCTCTCTTCATCTGAAGACTTGGGTTTTTCAGAGGAGCAATCTTGCTAATGACAATTTTAGTTTCAGGAAAGGAAAACCAAAATTGCTTCACATTACTAACCAGGTTTGCTGGCTTCTTGGGGATCCGACTTTTTAGATCATTTGTCCCACAATGAATAACTACAGCATGTGGTTTTTGCATATCAGAGGCTTTACTCATTATCTGAGGAATGTCACTGGTTTTATCTGACTTTCTCTTTTCCACTCTTAATCCATATGACTGTCCTAGACGTTTTTCATTTAAAGCCATTTAGAACAGAGTCCTGGAGAAGGATGACCCGTGGGAGATCAGAGTTGTTCTTCTGTATACATGCTGTGCGTCAGTTGGTTGTTGCGTCAAAGTGGTGTTCTTCATTGTGTCTTGTTGTTCCTTTTTGGTTTTCAACCCTGTATTTAGTTGTACTGACCTTCTGGGTCTAGAGGGTTGGCCTGGTTGACTTCTCCCAGAAGATGTGGGAGGGGTCTGCCGTTGAACGGCGCCGGCATAGGTGGCTGGCGGTGATGGGGAGGCGGATGACCGTTGCTCCGTCTGGGTTGCTGTTGTTACCCAGGGAGATTTTCCAGCAGATCCAAAGCCGTGCGCCGCCAACACTCGGGTTTGGTCTGCCACCGTCCTCTCAAGGTGGGTCACCTTCTCCACAAGTAGCAGAATTGTGGCCTTCAGATCTAAGATGGTAAGATCATTTTGTTGTCGACCTTTATGACTGTTTACATTGTCATTGGTAACATTGTTGGATGAAGATGGTCCAGCGTTTGACTTAGAGTTATTAATTTGCTGCCTGAAGGAGCATTGTCCCCTGCCTTCCCCGTGACATTTATTTTGAACTCCATTTGTAGGATAGCAGGAACTAGATCTGGTTTCGCCTTGTTTTAGTCATTTTGCTGTTCTTTGCGTTTGGCGCTCAGCGCTCAATTTAGAGACTGCTTGGTGTTCGCCATGTTTTATGACGGTTGGGGTTGTGTGTGTGTGGTGCGTGCGTGTGTGTGTGTGTGTGTGTGGTGGTGTGTGTGTGTGTGTGTTGTGTGGTTTGTGTGTGTGTGTGTGGAGTGTGTTTTGGGGTAGGGAGAAGGGTGTGTATGTGGTGTGGTGTGTGGGGTGTGTGTGTGTGTGTGTGCGTGTGTGTGTGTGTTTTTGGAGTGTGTTTTGGGGGAGGGAGGAAGGGTGTGTATGTGGAGGGGGGTGTGTTTAGTGTGTGTGTGTGTGTGTGTGTGTGTGTGGAGTGTGTTTTGGGGGAGGGAGGAAGGGTGTGTATGTGGAGTGTGTTTGGGGAGTGTGTGTCTGAGCATGTGAAGTGTGTGTTTGTGTGTATGTGTCTATGCCTCTGTGTGTATGTGTGTACGTGTATGTGTGCGTGTGTGTATGTGTGTGTACGTGTTGTGTGTGTGTGTGACGTGTGTGTGTCTGTGTATGTGAGTGTGTATGTGTGTGTGTCTATATGTGTGTGTGCGTATGTGTGTATGTGTTTGTGTACGTGTGTGTGCTTGTGAGTGTGCGTGCATGTATGTATTTGTTTGTGTTTGTGTGTGTGTTTATGTGTGTGTCTGGTGTTTTTTTTTATTCTTTTATATCGAGGATAATGGAATAGCCATTCATGTACTTTTTACATCCAGTCCCCGTGTGTATGCGGTTTTGTAAATTCTGTCATCTGTTCCCACCGGCACACAATGGCCTACTCTTACGAAAAGCGGAACAGGATTTAACGTGTGCGCAAGATGTTCTGCGTGCGTTCGCACACGGGGCCTCGGTTTATAGTCTCATCCGAAGGACTTGTGTGTGTATGTGTGTGTGCGTGCGTGTGCGTGTGTGTGTGTGTGCATGTGTGTGTTTGTGTGTATGTGTGTGTGTGCATGTGTGTGTTTGTGTGTGTGCGTGTATGTAGGACAGAGCACTCGCACTGTGTATAGTACCCGATAGCAATTTCTTCTTTGCAAACCCCATTACACTTCCTTCAGGGAGTGTTAATTTGGTGCCAGAACCTTAGCTTTCTTCGCGGAAGCGTAAATGAATTAATGGGGAAAAAGTAATGACGATGAGGAGGAGGAGGAGGAGGATTAGATTTTTGGCACAGAAGGAGTGATGAAGTGCTCATGTGTAAGTACGTGGGTGGAAGGAGGGGAGGTGTGTGTGTGGAGTGTTTCGGGAGGGGAGGGAGGGTGTGATTGTAAGTGAAGTGTGTGTGGAGGGAGGAGGAGGTGTTTGTGTGTGTGTGGTGTGTGTGTGTGTGTGTGTGTGTGTGTGTGTGTGGTGTGTGTGTGTGTGTGTGTGTGTGTAAAGCGTGTTTGGAGGAGGAAGGAGGGACGAATGGGTATGTGGAGTGTGTGTGTATGCGTGTATGTGTGCACGCGCGCGCGTGCGCGAGCGAGCGAGTGACAAACAGAAGTAAGCTAAATATGAATGTTGATAAACTATACAAAATGTCAACTGTACTAATAATTTATTTGTTATTATTTTTTATTGCTTTTCTCCTTAAGCTGGTCTCACTTTGGTAAAGAAAAGGAAGTTTTTGGGCAAGGATACACACAAACACACACATACACGCACAAATACACACGCACACACAACACACACGCACGCACACCACACACACACACACACACACACACACACACACACACCACACACACACACACTCACACACCGCGCGCACACGCGTGCTCTTTGAAGAATTTGAAGCATAACAAAGCGGTGTTCGATTTCGTAAATGCAAACCCAAATGTTTATAAAATGCAAATGTAGAGAATACAGAAATGTTAGGATATCGTGGACAAACAGCCAGGCAGGCAGACAGACACGCAGATCAACATTCAGACAGACAAAGAGACAGACAGAGAGAGACAGCAGGAAAAGGCTTCAGATTCTTCGCGATGACTCATCATCCGAAATCCTGAATGCAAACAAACACAGATGTAACAAAAGATAAGACGGAGGGGGAGAGGTTTAGGGGGGTGGGGGTGGGGGGGTGTGATTGAGAAAAGCTGATGCTATTCTCAGACTAGGAGGATGAGGAAACAGCGAAATCGATTTGATTATTTGGTACATGGCTAAAATAAATAGCAGACAGACAATTTTTGACAAGACGACATAGAGAGAGGGAGGGAGGGAGGGAGGGAGAGCGAGTGAGCAGGAGAGACAGACAGACAGACAGACTGAGTGACAGGCTGACAGACAGAGACAGAGGCAGACAGAATAATAGACAGACAAACAGGCAGACAGATACGTAGACAGAGACAGACTGAGAAAGAGACAGACCACTAAGCAGACAGAGGGGGAGGGGGGGGGGGGGGGCTCCAGAACAAACAGCGACACGATAATTCGTTCGATAAAGGCATGGCACCACACCAAAACGACAGACAGGCAGACAGACAGACAAACAAACAAACAGACAGAAGAGAGGAGGGACAAACCAGACGCGGGAAAGGATTTGGGTGTAGTACGATGAAAAATCAACACGTAATTCGTTCGATAAACGCAAAATGCGCCACCCAAAACCCCAGACAGACGGCAGACAAACAAACAAAAAACAACAGAAAAACCAGGAAGAAAAAGAGAGAAGACAAACAAAAAGACGACGAAGAGGAGTTGGGTGGGGTACGATACAAAATATCAACACGTAATTCGCTCGAAAAATGCAATGGCCCACACAAAAACAAAAAACGGACAACAGAAAAAAAAGAAGCCCCCAAAAAAAACAAGAGGGGGGGGGGTAGGGGTTTCCCAAGACAAATAACGCGAAATAACCCTTTCGAAAAGGCATGGCACTGACAAAAAAAAATAGAAAAACCCGACACGGGGGCAGACAAACAGGCAAGAGGAGAGGGTCCATCCAAATACCGAAGCCTAATGACTGAACCCATGGCAACACACTAAAAAAAGTACTAGGGCAAAAAAATGCAGGGTTTTTTTTTTTTTTTTTAATTTTTCCCTTTTTTTTGGAAAAAAATGCACTTTGTTTTTTACACCCGGGTGTATGGGGGTTTTTTTAAACCTCTTTCCCCACCGGGACCAAAAGGCCTGTTCAAAACAAACAAATTTAAAGGTTAAAAGGCCAGGGCCCCCCCCCCTTTTGGGCCATCCCCGGGCTTTTGGGGGAATGTCGCACTAAATTTTCCCCCCCCGGAAAAAAATTTTGAACGGGAACAACCCGGGGTTCGTTTCAAAAATTTGAAATATTCCCCCCGGAAAAAATAAAAAAGGGGAGTTTGGAGAGCTGGAAGCGGAAAAAACATAGAGGTTTGGACGGGGGTGGTTAAAAAGGCTTTCCCCAAAAAAAAATGGAAACTTTCCCTTTTCCCAAACCATTTGGGTTTTTCGACTTTTGCGAACGGGGAAGCGCCCCAAATTCCCCCGGGTTTTGGGGGTTTTTTTTTTTTTTTTCCCCCCTTTCCCAACCCGGGCCTTTTTTTAAATTTTTTCCCGGAAAAATTTTTTTGGAATTCTGATTTAAAGGTTTTTTTGTTGCCCCTTAAAGCCTCCGGAAAAAAAACCCTTTTAAAGGGGAAAATGAACCCGGGTTCTTTCGGAGCAAGTTCTGAACCCACTAGGCTACCCCCCCCCCTGTGGAAAACAAGTCAAATGCCAGGGAGTTGGTGGAAAAAAACAAATCCCGACAGCTGTAAAAAATGACACCCTGAGGAAGACTGTGTAGGGGACGGGGATGGTTTGAAACCAAGCTGTACGGCCCACGGAGGAGCGGGAAAGGGACTTGCCCCGTTTCTCCCAAACACTATTATTATGCTGAGGGTGTAAAAAAAGCGAACGAGAGAAGAAGACACCCTCATCTATTCGCCCAGCTGCCAACCCCCGCTCTCGCTCTCGCTTTCCGAATTCGCTGCCATTACTTTCCACCCTTCTCCGCGTTATTATATTATGGAATTTCTGTTTTTCCCACTATACCCACAGTTTTGTTGCCAACTTTAAATGGGAAAATGAAATAATATGCAGACAGAAAAAAAAATAATACATGGGGGGCGTGCTGTTTGGGATCCCGTCTCCCGGAGAAAGCAGCCCAAAATTTTCATAAAGAGAAAAATAATTTGCTGTGACTTAAATGGTAATCAATAAATAGATTTATACAACACAATACAAAATATAATACAAATAATGAATAAAATACAATATAGTGTGAACATGAACCCATGCCTTTGTTAGGAACTTTTCAGACAATCTTTGCCTTTGTCAGAATTGGTTTGAAGTACTGGTCTGCAAAATTTGCCCATTGAAGAGAGGGGGTTTGAAAGACAGTAAGTGAAAACTTGCTCGCCTCGCCATTCCTGCAAACTTTCATGTCAAACCTGCATGTCAGTGAAAGTGTTATCCCGAATGGCAAATAGGAAATTGCTCTGCAAAGGCTGGAAGGGGAGTGTGATTACCAAAGCTAGGCATCGTTAAGATCCAGTCAGAGGACACTGTGCATCGTTTGTTGAAGCCTGAATTATTTGTTATTCTATATGGGTTTTATCGCTCCTCGGCTCGCGCTCATAGGTTCACCAATGGTGAGATTTTATCGTATGCCACCGTTTTGCCCGTCATGAAGGTAACCACATTTCGACTTAGGGGATGTATGCTGGGTATTTTCTTGTTTCTGTAACGCACCGAACTCTGACATGACTTACAGGATCTATAACGAGCATATTTTGGTCTTCTGCATGTGTATGTTCACGAACGGATATAAAGCACTGGCGGTTCTGCGCCTAAAGTTGACCTGGAATATCGTTAAAAAAAATCATCACCCTTAATTCACCTGACGCCGACGAGATTTGAACCCACGACTTCATGGAACCATGGGATTAAAATGGAACGGTCTTAACCACTCGGCTATAGCGTCCGTCGAACACAAACACTGAGAAGAACAGCACATGTATTGGCAAGACTTGGTAGCAGTTACAACAGACTTAACAACCACATAATCATTGCAAGCAGTGTAGCTCGTACCTGTTCCTATGGACAGAGCGCCCAGATAGGGGGTATATTGTCCAAATAAGTAAGGCAAAGGTAAACTTGTTCCCATAACCTGTGTGGTAGTTAGTAAGCAAGGTATCAGAGAGCTCAGCTTCTCTAGGGACCAGCATGTTCGCATATTGAGGGCAACCCCCCATCTATTCTCCCTCGCTGCTTTACCTTCATGTCCCTAAAGAGGGCAGGTATCCATTTACAGTTGGGTGAACTGGGGAACTGTACTAAAACCAAGGCGTGCAAACGGTCACCCATCCAAGAGGTAATCACACTGTCAACGCTGCTTAACCTTGGCTTGGGGGAGAGCAAGTGCTCTGACCACTGAGCTACCCCATCCCCGATCAGCGAAGTATATGTTCCAGAATGATAACTCCTATAGAAAAGGGCTTGGAAAAAAGCGTGGCTTGGTGACGCTCCACTTCTGACCAACCCCTTGGCTGTGGTGAAAAGCTAAACCAGTATACCGCCTCGATTCTAGAACCAGACGGGCAGTTTGTCACTAACGCCCAGGTTAGCGGATCAGCTTGAGTATGGAAGACAAGTACCACGAAGCCTCCAGGTGACACCTGCATCACACCCTGCTTTACACCCTGCAATTGCCCTTTATGGGATGATTACAGTGTTTTTGACTTGACTTGACTTAGCTGTTGGAATGCTATATTGATTCCTGTGATGTTTCTTACTGTTTCTCAAGTCTAGGACTCCGCTTAAAATGTAGTGCCTGCATTACTGACGACATTGGTATCTCAGTTATATACTCTGATAAAGGAAACATCTTAAACTCGTTGACAGGAAAAGTGCAAGACTTTGCTTTTCCAAATGCAACACGTCTTTCTGTTCCAACTTTTTAAACTCAAAAGCAGAAAAATAACTGTTTCAAAATTTTTTTTCCACCTCCGCTAAACCTTCTGACCGATTTCATGGCCAAGAATGGCCATTTACGTCATTGATTTGCCGGGTCAGTACACCTCTGTGGGAGACACACGTGGGTCACTACTTGGAGCAGCACTTTTTCCCTTCACAGCTAAAATCGAATCTAGTGGCCCCTTGCAATCTCAAAATAGGAATTTGATGCCATAGAGAAGTCAAATGGAGACTGAAGTGTTGCTATAAAGCATTATGCTGAGACATTGGCGATATTATGGATTTCATAACGAGCTGAGCGAAAGGGTAAAAGTCATAAAGAGAACAGCTTTGGTGGGGGTGACTAACCTGTAGGCATAAGATGCGTCGTGATCTTTCTTTGTCCCTGTGATTCTACCCACACTCAAAGTTTGCTGAATATAACTGGTCTGAATGTATGCGCCCACACTTTCTTTCCATTTTCGTTTCTCGGCAAGATCTTCCAGGTTTACTGATGATGACATGTTTGTGTATGGGATCGTTTTTTCCCCACCATTAGAGTAACCGCACTCCTACTTGGGAGATACAGTTGGGAACCGAGCCCACCAAATTTGCCAGGACAGTTGGGAGGTACCTCTCCTCTCTTTTCAATTTTCAACAGTCATGGGTTCTTTTGGCATGCACAAGTCCGTTAGCACACGGGTCCCTCTTGGTTTAGAGTCTCCTCCTCCGAAAGATTTGATATTCAGTTCGATTTAAGCGTCAAACTTAAAAGAAAGGGCAAGACTGGGAATCGAACCCAGAACCTCACAGTTCACTTGTTAGGCAGGTGAACGTCTAAACCATCCTACCACCTTCCTTTTTAGCACTCACATTTAATATACCTTGCGTTCTTTTGTTCTCGTTTATGGCAATCACCTAATGCACATGGCTCCTATGAGATATAAAAACAGATACTGCTTATTCACAGACATACAGCAGGTCTTCGTGTATTACTTTCTAAACCGCGTACTGTCTGAATGCTAGAGGATTATTATACTGATGTTTCTGTCCGTTACTTCATAAACGTCTGAGCTAGTCAAAGAGAAATCAGACACCGGAGACACAAACACAGACAATGCCTTCTCTCTTTTTTTGCGGAAAGAGAGAGGTGGATTACGCGCTTTCTCATTCTCTTTTCTTTTCTGATTTCCATTTAAACCTTTGAACACAGATGCATAAAAGCCTCTGTTGTCAACCCCATCCCCTACTAAAGACCATGGCTCATTACGTGCTCATATGTGGAAATTTCCATCATCGATCCCCAATGTCATGAAGGATTGAACAAAGGGATGCAAGCCGTCTGCTGAAAGCAGCATTCTTTGCCTCATGGCTGGAATCCAATTTAGCAGCCACCAGCAGACGGGTAATAGGCTGAAGCCCACTCGACTGCATGTTATGAACTTGCATGGGTCCAAACAATCAGAGAAGCTCATAAAGACTCGCCATGTGCCACTCAGCCATGAGTTTAGCACAGAGATTGGCAGAAAGGACAGAACGGAACAGGTTTTGTTAAAGGTAGACTCACAGTGAAAAATATCTTTGTTATATGTTTTGAACATGTTCAGATTTTTTTGCGCTAACTTTTTTCCCTTCTTTACATACCAAGACTTTTAGATTATAATCATGGCTGACTTAGTGGTATGTGTTGAATGATTGGTTCTGTCACTCCTTTGTACATTAAAACAAACAACCCATTAAGGCTGCTGTCTGTTTAGAATTTCCTTTTTCGTAGAGGTATTTATATGCTGACCACTATGTGCGTAAAATATGACTTGCAGTAATCTGTCCTGTGAAATTGTCCCAACAAGCTCACCATAAGACTACCAGTCAGAGGACACCTGCACTGGTTGTTGTGCGCTTTGGCTGTGTTTTACAGTTTGTTCAAATATCACAGATACGAAGCATTCTGTCGTGTGTCACTTGATATCAATGACGACAACAGCACTGCTACCGTGTCTAATAAAGCGAGTTTTCAGACAGGTCAATAAAAAGCCAGACCGTTCGACTTCAATCCCGTGAGTCCATGAAGTACAGACCTGCCAACGCCTTCCATCCTTTTGTGTAAATACACATGCAGAAGATGAATATGCACGCTAAAGATCCTGTAATTCATATCAGCGTTGGTTGGGTGACGGAAGCACGAATATACCCAGCATGCATACCTTTCTGGTGGGCAAAAACGGTTTCAAAGGCGAAATCTGACCATTGGTGAATCCCGTAGCTCTAGCCTAGGAACGAGACGGATCAGACTATAAACCGAGGCCCCGTGTTCGAACGCACGCAGAACATCTTGCGCACACGTTAAATCCTGTTCCGCTTTTCGGAAGAGTAGTCCATTGTGTGCCGTTGGAAACAGATGACAAAATTTACAAAACCGCATACACACGGGGACTGGATGTAAAAAAGCACATGAGTGCTTATTCCATTATCCTCGATATAAAAGAATAAATATACAATATAAATATAATATAAATATAATATACGAAAGAAAGACAAGAGGAAAAAAAGTTCATTCTCTCAGCTAAAGCACATTAAGATAATTGCTAAAAACAATACTGTTTCTTCTTTACCTAAAGTACAATAGTTTGTTTGCTTGTTCACAGACTCGAATGCAAACAAAATTGATGTAAAAAGAAAAAGAGCAGAATATAGACTAAAATAAATATTACATTGCTTAGAAAAGTGTGGGGCATCGTGACAGGATGAAGACAGTGCACAGAGCAGATTGACAAAGTAGGAACCATAGAATAATGATAAGTTTGTGGTGAAGTATATACATCGGAAAAATAAAATATTCAGTTCAGTTTTACAATTAAACAATGCTGTGGCGTTTTCACTCTTTTTAAATTGCTTTGTATTGGCACAAACACTGATTAAAGGTACGCGTTTTCTTTCATATGTTTAATGCATTAAATATCGTTTTTATTTTTCTATTTTAAATAAAATCGGCATATTATTATTATTTAAAACTGTTCAAAAGAGGAAAAAAGGATTTTATTTGCTTTAAACTAGATTCTAATCTTGCATTGTAGACATTTTCAGAGCAAAACAAATAACTAAAGCGAACAAAACAGATAAACAAACAGGACAGGAATGGACAAGAAGCGCAAAAAAAAACACCACAAAACACACGAACATCAAATCCAATCACGTAAAACTGCCTGCGGGGTGTTTGTGAATCAGGAAAATGAATTCAAGCAAAGAGATATAAATCTTCTTTTCCTTCTCCTCCTCATTTCTTCTTCTTCTTCTTCTTCTTCTTCTTCTTCTTCTTCTTCTCTTCTTCTTTTCTTCTTCTTCTTCTCTTCTTCTTCTTCTTCTTCTTCTTCTTCGCATTCTTCGCATTCTTCTTCTTCTTCGCATTCTTCGCATTCTTCTTCTTCTTCGCATTCTTCTTCTTCGCATTCTTCTTCTTCTTCTTCTTCATCTTCTTCTTCTTCTTCTTCTTCTTCTTCTTCTTCTTCTTCTTTGCATTCTTCTTCTTCTTTGCATTCTTCTTCTTCTTTGCATTCTTCTTCTTCTCCTTCTTCTTCTTGTTCTTCTTCTTCTTCTTGTTCTTCTTGTTGTTGTTGTTGTTCTTCTTCTTCTTGTTCTTGTCTTCTTGTTCTTCTTGTTCTTCTTCTTGTTCTTGTTCTTCTCTTCTTCTTCTTCTTCTTCTTCGCATTCTTCTTCGCATTCTTCTTCGCATTCTCTCTTCTTATTCCTCTTCTTTTTCTGCTTACTCCTCCTCCTCTTGTTGTTGTTGTTGTTCTTCTTCTTCTCCTTCTCTTTCTTCTTCTTCTTCTTGCATTCTTCTTCGCATTCTTCTCGCATTCTTCTTCTCTTCTTCTTTGCATCTTCGCATTCTTCTTTGCATTCTTCGCATTCTTCTTCGCATTCTTCGCATTCTTCTACGCATTCTTCTTCGCATCTTCGGATTCTTCGCATTCTTCTTCGCATTCTTCGCATTCTTCTTCGCATTCTTCGCATTCTTCTTCTTCTTCTTGTCTTGATTCCTTTTCAATTAGTATATTTGTTTTTACTTTCTTTTAATTTGTTTTTTCTATGAAAAGCACAGGTGCCTCCAAAAATAACTAAAAAGAGTCAAAATGCCAGACCAATCTAGCTAGAATATAGTTACCAGAATTGACATCCAGGCGACACGTCCTGGCCTTGAGCAGTTTCTCTTGTCAATGAAATTATCTGTCTGTCTGTCTGTCTGTCTGTCTGTCTGTCCTTTGGGGGGTGATGAGGATGTTTTGCATCTCTGAACACAGCTTCCCATTTGGCTGAAGTGTAATTAAGTTAATGACAGAAAGGCTGAAAGTGATGATGGAGGAATTAATGGCGTGGCATGGCAAGGTAAGGGAAGGATAGCCGCGTGAATGAAGAGAGAGAATGAAGAAAGAGAGAGAGATAGATAGAGAGAGAGCGACAGAGACCTAGACAGACAGAGACAGAGACAGAGAGACAAACAGACAGACAGACAGAGACATAGAAAGACAGATAGGGATGCCCAGACACACACATACACACACACACACACAAAGAAAGAGAAGGATCACAGAGAGAGAGACACACACACAACACATACATACACAAAGAGAGAAAGAGAATGATGCACAGAGAGACACACACACAGAGAAAGGCAGACAAAGACACAAACAGACAGAAGGATGCACAGAGAAAGACACACAGAGAGAGAAAGAGAAGGATGCACACAGAAAGACACGCACACACAGAAAGAGAAGGATACAAAGAGAGAGAGAGAGAGACACACACACACACACACACACACAGAAGGATGCACAGATAAAGACACACAGAGAAAGAGAAGGATACACAAAGAGAGAAAGAGAAGGATGCACAGAGAAAGACACACACAGAGAAGGATACACAGAGAGAGAGACAGAGAGAGAGAGTTAGAAAGAGAAGGATGCACAGAAAGACACACACAGAGAAGGATGCACAGAGAGAGAGACAGAGAGAGAGAAAGAGAAGGATGCACACAGAGAGAGACACACATAGAAAGAGAAGGATACACAAAGAGAGAAAGAGAAGGATGCACAGAAAGAGACAGAGAGAGAGAGAAAGAGAAGGATGCACACAGAGAGAGACACACATAGAAAGAGAAGGATACACAAAGAGAGAAAGAGAAGGATGCACAGAAAGAGACAGAGAGAGAGAGAAAGAGAAGGATGCACACAGAGAGAGACACACATAGAAAGATAAGGATACACAAAGAGAGAAAGAGAAGGATGCACAGAAAGAGACAGAGAGAGAGAAAGAGAAGGATGCACACAGAGAGAGACACACATAGAAAGAGAAGGATACACAAAGAGAGAAAGAGAAGGATGCACAGAGAAAGACACACACAGAGAAGGATACACACAGAGAGAGACAGAGAGAGAGAGAGAGAGAGAGAGAGAGAGAGAGAGAGAGAGAGAGAGAGAGAGAGAGAGAGAGAGAGAGAGAGAGAGAAGGATGCACAGAGAGACACACAAAGAGAAAGACAAAGGGGTAGAGACAGAGGCAGATATAGTTTTAATTTTATTTTTATTTTAGTCTTTTATATTGAAGATTATGGAATAAGCACTTATGTGCTTTTTCACATCTAGTCCCCGTGTGCATGCGTATTGTAAATTCTGCCATCCGTTCCCATAGAGAGAGAAAGGGACGGAGAGGAATAGGCAGGGGAGAGAGAATGGGGAGGGAGAGGGAGAAGAGGGAACAGAGACAGACAGACAGACAGACAGACAGAGACACAGAGAGAAACATGTATGTGTGTGTGCGCGCGCGTGCGCATGCCTGTGTGTATGTGTGAGTGTATGTGTGTGTGTGTGTGTGTGTGTGTGTGTGTGTGCGCGCGCGCGCTCGCACGTATGTTTGTGTGTGTACGTGTGTATGTGTGTGTTGAACACAGTTATATTTTATCTAGTAATTTCATTGTTTTATCGCAAGTTTATTTTATTACTATTTCAATATTTTAATACCAAATTAAGCATGTGCCTTCAAGGAGTTGACAGCCGCTAAGCAGACGTGTGGGTTTTATAAAGACAAGGCTGCCGCACACTCGAGCGTGCGGACGGGTACACACAGGCTCAGACACACACACACACACACACACACACACACACACACACACACACACACAAACACATACACACACAACCACTCACGCACACACGCACACGTACACACACACACACACACACACACACACACACACACACACACGCACACACACACCCCAACGGTCGCACACACAAAAATCTCACTATTGGTGAACTGAGGAGCTCTAGTCGAGGAACGAAAGAAGACAGACACACACACACACACACACGCGCGCGTGCGCGCGCACGCACGCACGCACGCAAACACACACACATACAGCACAGAACAACACAACACAACACAATACAACAACAACACAACAACAACACAGCACAACTCTGCACAGCACAACACAACACCAACGCACACACACAACTCAACACACGCACACACACATACACCAAACCACCTACCCTCCCACCTACCCCCCCACACACACACGCATACGTACACACACACACATACACACACACTTACACAAAACACACACACACATACACACACGCACGTACACACACACACATACACGCGCGCGCACACATACACCCACCCACTACCCACCCACTTACCCACACACACATACACGCACACACATACACCCACCCATCCACCACCTACCCACACACACACACACACACACACACACACACACACACACAAACACATTACACCATTGAAAAGTATGTGGGTGACTCATCCAATATCGTAAGTGCAAACACAAGCTGTAGCAAGAGAACTACTATAGAGGCGACAGAGGGTCGGAGTAAAGACGGTATAGGGAGACAGATTAGACAGACAGAGATAGACATACTGACAGACAATCTGACAGACACACAGACAAAGAGACAGAGAGCCTGACAGACAATCTGACAGACAGACAGACAATCTGACAGACAGACAGACTGACAGACAGATAATCTAACAGACAATCTGACTGACAGACTGACAGAGAATCTGACACACAGACAGACAATCTGACAGACAGACAGACTGACTGACAGACAGACAATCTGACAGACAGACAGAGAGACAGACAAACTGACAGACAATCTGACTGACAGACAATCTGACAGACAGACAGTATGGCAGACAATCTGACAGACAGACAAAGAGACAGACAAAGTGACAGACAATCTGACTGACAGACAATCTGACGTACAGACTGACAGACAAGCAGACAGACAGGTGGACAGACAGACAGGAGGATAGAAGCCCCAGACGCATCACAATGACTCATTCCAAATCATGAATGCAAACATGCATGTAACAGAAGATGAAGAGAGGGTTGGGATGAGGGGGTGGGGGTTAGGGTGGGGTAGGGGGCTGTGGGGGTGGGGATTGGGGTAGGGGGGCCTGGAGGGAGGGAGGAGAGGGGGTGCGGTCTAGTCTTAAGACCAGAATGAGAAATTGCAACATCGATTTGGTTTGTATATTGGAGAGAGAGAGAGGAGAGAGAGAGAGAGAGAGAGAGAGAGAGAGGGAGGGAGAGAGAGAGCGAGAGAGAGAGAGAGAGAGAGAGAGAGAGAGAGAGGAAGAGAGAGAGAGAGAGAGAGAGAGAGGAGAGAGAGAGAGAGAGAGAGAGAGAGAAGAGAGAGAGGAGAGAGAGGGGGAGAGAGAGAGAGATTTTCATTTTTTTATTTTGAGAAAAGAATAAACACACAGAGTAGATATTTTGATCTAGTTTCTCAGGAAGAAGTAGATCAATAGTAATTAGGAGGAGAGGGGGAGGAAGAGGAGGAGGAGGGGGGAAGAAGAAGAAGAAGAAGAAGAAGAGAAGAAGAAGAAGAAGAAGAAGAAGAAGAAGAAGAAGAAGAAGAAGAAGACAACAACAAAAACAACAACAAGAACAACAACAACAACAACAACAACAACATGAACAAGAACAAGAAGAACAAGAAGAAGAACAAGAAGAAGAAGAAAGAGTTATTTTTTTATTTGTTTTTTTCATATTCTTGGATATCGAGGATAATAGAATAAGCACTTATGTGCTTGTGTGTGTTAGAGAGAGAGAGAGAGTGTGTGTGTGTGTGTGTGCACGCGCGTGTGTGCGTGCGTGCGTGTGTGCGTACGTGCGTGTGTGTATGTGTGTGCATATGTGTGTATTTGTGTGTGATACAGGCAGACAGACAGACATACAGATAGAATATGCATACTTCCAGAGACACGCTGCTATTTTGTTTTCTTGGATCAACACTCGGACCTGCTCCTAAAGCAGTACACGATGCCCCAAAACAGTCAGTACAAAGACTTGCCAACACTCTGCCAAGTGCTTACAGAAAAAAGAACGCAAAAACAGACAAAGTTGTGTCATTTTAAACCACTGCTCTATTTCCCTGACTTTCAGACCCTGTACAAAAAAAAGGGGGGGGGGGGTATAGGTGTTCCCATAACCTATTCGGTCATTGGGAAGCAAGGTATCAGAGACTTCAGCTGTTCAAGGGGCCAGCATATTGAGGGCGGCGCCTATCTCCTCTCCCTCGCAACTTTACCTTCCCTGACTCGATATCAAGAATGTGGAAACTATTTTCACCCTTACTATTGCTGCCCTCTTAACTCATGAATGGGAAAACTATGTTCACCCTTACTACTGCTGTTCTCTTAACTCATGAATGGGAAAACTATTTTCACCCTTACTATTGCTGCCCTCTTAACTCATGAATGGGAAAACTATTTTCACCCTTACTACTGCTCTTCTCTTAACTCATGAATGGGAAAACTATTTTCACCCTTACTATTGCTGCCCTCTTAACTCATGAATGGGAAAACTATTTTCACCCTTACTACTGCTCTTCTCTTAACTCATGAATGGGAAAACTATTTTCACCCTTACTATTGCTGCCCTCTTAACTCATGAATGGGAAAACTATTTTCACCCTTACTACTGCTGTTCTCTAAACTCAAGAATGGGAAAACCATTGTCACCCTTACTCCTGTTCTCTTAACTCAAGAATGGGGAAACCATTTTCACCCTTACTACTCCTGCTCTCTTAACTCAAGAATGGGGAAACTATTTTCACCCTTACTACTGCTGCTCTCTTAACTCAAGAATGGGAAAACCATTTTCACCCTTATTACTGCTGTTTTCGTAACTCAAGAATGTGGAAACTGTTTTTACCACTACCCCTGTTCTCTGCTTTAAAAAAAACAATCCTCTGACCCATTCCACTCTCACGTGTGGACATTGTCCACTATTGATCTGCCCTGTCCTAGCACTTGTGCAGAAGACACACAGGGATCACCGCTAAGGCCAAAGAAACGCCTTTCCCTTCACAGGTGAAATCTAATTTATTGGCCGCTCGCGGGCTCAAAATAGACATTTGATGTCAAATTAAAGTCACGTGGAAATTGAACTGTTGCAGTGGAGTCGTTACTCTGTTGTATGTGCATCATTACAGTGTGGATTTATTCTACGTGGCTAAGATATTAGGAAGGAGGGGGTCAGGGAGAGTAATAAAAGAGAAAAGGTTTATTGCGGTTGAATTGTAGATTTAGTTAACAAAGCATTCTGTGGCAATAGAATGGGATGTATATTTACTTTGTCTTTTGTTTTAGTATACTGACACTCCAGATTGGCAGTATAAACTTGTTTCTTTGACTGCATGTGTCTTAAATTGAATACTGTTTCTATTTTGCTGATCTCCTTTTTTTCAGTAATCAGCTCCTACACAGGAAGATTTTGAGGATTAAATAAACAATGTTTGTTGATTGTTCTGATGTAGGCCTTTAAAATTCAGCCTTTTTTCTCTGTACAGCTTTCTGTCTGACTCTCTCGATAGATAGATAGATAGATAGATAGATAGATAGAGATAGAGATAGATAGATAGATAGATAGATAGAGATAGAGATAGATAGATAGATAGATAGATAGATAGATAGATAGATAGATAGATAGATAGATAGATATAGATAACACTTTGTTTTGTCAATAAACGTGTGATATAGTGCTGAAGACAACCCCCTCCAAAATCCCAGACACACAACTATGTGCTTTTTTCTCATTTCCTTTCCTTATTTTCATCTAAACCACTTCAATCAAAAGCAGCGAGCTTCTTTCATAACATTTCATCTACCAAAAACATCCAGGGCAATTCTATCCCTTTCTCTTTGTGTGTACACATTTCCACTATTGATCTCTGCCAGTCTTGATGACAATGTTGATCACAGACCCACAGTACAGGGATCATCTCTGCTATGCTGACAGCACTGCTCTTTCCTTCACAGCTAAAATCTAATTTGTCAGCCACGAGCAGACCGGTTTTCGGCCGAAGCGAGGTCAGCTAGCAGTGGATCGCTGAATTTCTCTGGGGCAGAAACCATCAGTTGTATTATGCAACCGATCCGGGGTCACAGAGTTCACGAACGAGAGAAAAGCACAGAGTTGGACTTATTGGAGCAAAGACTGGGACATGAAAAGTTCCTTTCAGTTTATTGCGTAGTACGTACTTTGAGTTTTGACCGGTAACTTTATGTTCGACGCAATACTGACATCCTCATGCTAAACGTGACTGACTGCTGTCCGGTAGTATTTGTGGTTCAGTTTGATATTTTCTTGACTCTTTGCATTGTAGAAAAAGCACTTGAAACGTAAAACATCTTTTAAAAAAATAAAATAAAAGCTTTTCTGGAATATAAATGTGCTTTTGTTTTGAGAGTGCATTCTAGATCACCATGCTCCAAAACCTGATAGGCTTTTAAGTAATAAATTAACTTATTGGGGTACTCAATTGTAGGGAGAGAGACTTTAGAGGTAGAGAGATGATAGGAAGGCAGGCAGGCAGACATACCTGTACATATGTAATCCCCATTTTCTCTATCAGAACCATTAATCCAAGGACAAGAATGGTTTATAGTGCTATCTACTAGCATACTTTCACTCCAGCTATGTGGCAGAAGACAGACAGACATATACCGTATATAATGCACATTTTCTTCTATCGGAACCATTAATCCAAAGATAGGAAATCTTTTTCTTTTCATCGTAGTATCTACTAAAATACTTTCAACATCAAGCATGGTGACAGACATACATACGATACATACTATGCCCAGTTTCTTCATCACAACATTAAACTAATCTAAAGACAAAGAAAATTAGTATTCTTTTCTTGAACATGTCCTGTGCAGAAATATTTTCTCTTCAACCCTATCACTCACTGAACGGCAGCAGAGAACAGTATGGCACCACTCCGCCAGATGCTTCCAACCCTCTAACCCATTACATCGTCACATGTGGACAGACATTCCCCATCCAGTATCGATCTGCCACGTCGATAACACTTGTGCAAGAGAGACACAGAGCTACAGAGCTACAGGGGTCACCGCTCAGAGGAAGGCTTTTTACGTTTACAGCTGAAATCTAATCTACAGGCCGCTTACAGGCGGTGAATAGGCGTTTGATGACTGTCAGAGGGAAAAGTCCACTGCAGCAGAGTTGAGTTTAATGCCGCAGTGGAGAATTGCTGCTCTGAGAGATCTGTCAGTCAGTGCACTGTGGTGGTGGATTGGGTGGGTACACGTGGCTTAGCTACGAAGGTGGAGAAGTTCTCAATGGAGCATAGTTAAATACTATGTCCGTAAACATACTGCCCCGGAAAATATGTTTTTTATGATATGTACTTCATAATAAATGTTATTTCTTTTCCTTTCTATATGTACCACATAATAAATGCTATTTCTTTTTCTTACTATATGTAAAAAGGTAAAGGTAAAGGAGTCCCATAACCTATAAGGTCGTAGGGGAGCGAGGTGTCAGAGACCTCACTTCTCTAGGGCCAACATATTGAGGGTGGCGCCCATCTCCTCTCCCTCGCTGCTTTACCTTCCCTGACCCTAAAGAGGGCAGGTACCCATTTGCAGCTGGGGGAACTGGGGGAACTGTACTGAAGCCAAGGCGCGCAAACGGTCACCCATCCAACTGGTAACCACGCTCGACGCTGCTTAAACTTGGCTGGGGGAAAGCGAGTGCTCCGACCACTGAGCTATCCCGTCCCGTCTTACTATATGTACCTCATAATAAATGCTATTTTTTGTATTCCTTCGTGCTTTCTTTTTTTATAGTAATCATCCAATACGCAAACCTGTTTCGGCATAAAGACAATGCATGATAATTGTTTGAAAAAAGACGTTGAAGCATTGTTCCCTCAATAGTGTACTCTCTGACTAGCTGTGTATCACGTTACTGATTTTTACTAGTTGATAAAGCAAAATGTGAAGCAATCAATGAGATATTCTAAAAAAATAGAAAACCCAGAGAGACACAAACATGCACAATGCTCTCTCTCTCTCTCTCTCTCTCTCTCTCTCTCTCTCTCTCTCTCTCTCTCTTCATTTCCACAACTGACAGACACACAAAGACAGACTATTAATTTTACTCCCTCCTTCCTTTTCTTCCTGGCTGATTTCCATCTAAACCACTTAACTCAGAAACCTGGGAGGGGTGGGGAGGTGGGAGAGGAGGGAGAAGGGGGTGTTGAGAGAAACTCTTTACAACTTTGCGTCCTCTCCTAAAGACTCGGGCCCATTTCACCCTGATGTGTGGACATTTCCATTATTGATCCGCCGCGTCTTCGTGGAAGAACACGCTGATGGGAGGGAGACGGTCCGCCAGGACGCCTGTGAGAGCACCACTCTTTTCTGCGCCGCAGGAATCTAATTTATGAGCCGTGTGCACACGGGTGCTAGGCTAAGGAGAGGTCAACTGCAGATTGAAGAATTGCATGAGGGGCAAAACATACTCCCCCTCCCTCACCCTCACCCTCCCCCCACCCCCAGGAAAAAAACAACCCACATTGACAGAGTTGCACAGATTTGCGTTATGCTGTTGATCCGTATTACAGAGTTCAAGAAGCAGAGCAACGAAACGGAATTCGATTTTGGGGTGGAGAGGGAAAAAAAGCTGATTTCAGCTTTTTTTTTATAGATAGAATATTCTGTGGTCGTAGAGGAAACTGTCTTCGTGTTATGCCCTCCCACCACCCACACAATAAGCTGCGCGTGTATAAACTGAAAAAGCAGTGTTTTCTGAAGGAGCCTTTTCTTTATCGTGGCATACTGGTTCTTTGACAGAGTAGGTAGTTTTTTTCCTCGTGTCCCAATCCACTAAGTACGTTTGAATTGTTTTTCAGTGATTCATACTTTTAGAGAGTCTGCCTTTCAAAACGGTAGAGAAGCTAGGAAAATTAACGGGTTGAAAATATAATGCATTCTTCACCTTCTGTGGTTGTTTTATAAAACTACATCGTTTATAGACAGGGAATCTGTGTCATTATCATGTCCTTTAAAAAAAGTCCAGTTTTATATTCAAAGGACGAATTATTTACATGCTATCAACGATATTTCTTCGGCAGATATACATAATAATCTTCTGATAAAAACGTTGTTATAACTACTGATTGAATAAAATTGTCAACACTGTTGAATGAATCATAAGAAGATAATCAAGTAAGTCAAATTTCGTAGATAAAAAAAGCTTCCAACACCCAACACATAAAGTAAAC
>CM054158.1:3254839-3267339 GCA_028751875.1 Rapana venosa
AACAAGAACAAAACCCATCCCGTCTTTCAGTAAAAATAAACAAGACAGCAGCCAAAAAACACTTGACCTATTTCATTTTTCACTGGAAGACATACATTTCTCCATTATTGATCAACTTTGTTCCCGCCATTTTTTGGGGTGTCTGTGTGGAAGTCTCAAAGGGAGCTTACCCAAGAGTGTTGCTCTTTCCATTACAACGCAAGTGTAATTTATTTCTCTCGCGGAGTCTTTCATTAGAGCTTAGGTAGTTCATCCCCTTACACGCTAAAGAAGAAGAAATTTTAAAAAAACACACATAGCATGACTGGGTTAATTCTGTGTTAAGATACCTTAACAATAAAATTTTTAAAAATTTGGTAATGTTCCAGCTGGTGTGATTTCTTTGTTTTTTCAGTTTGTAACTACATATGTAGTGAATATTTGGCACTCGAATTGTATTGTATTGTATTGCATACCTCTTTAAGTCTGCATGAAATGTGGACTGCTCCCCCCCCCTTCCCGAGAGTGTGTGGCCACAATAGGAGCACCACCCAAGATTTTTTTTCTGTATGCAATTGTTTTGGTTTCCCTATCAGAGTAGCTTTTTCCTACAGAATGTTGCCAGGCACAACTCTCTTGCTGCTGTGGTTCTTTTACGTGCACTAAATAATTATTAGTAACACACGGGACCTTGTTCTATCATCTAATCTGAAAGACTAGCACCCAGACCACCACTCATGGTCTTATGGAGTGGGAGGGGGGGAGTTTTGGGCCCAAGCAGGGATCAAACCACCGCACACTTCTAACCCAGACTTTTCCCTTTCTAGGCAAGTTCTTTACTCTAGACCATCAATCCATTTCTATTCATCATAAACCTTTAAAATCAGAAAAGAAAAAAAAACTGCCTCTTTTTTCCAGTAAAAGTAAAAAACAAAACAACAACAAACAGAAAAAAAATGCTTGACCTATTTCAATTTCCACTGGAAGGCAGACATTTCTCCATTGCTGATCGGCCATGTTCCCGCCATTTTTTGTGGTCCAAGTCTCAAAGGGAGCTTACCTTAGCGCAATGCTCTTTCCATTACAGCTCAAGTGTAATTTATTTGTCTCGGGGAGTCTTACTTTGGAGCTTAGGTAGTTCATCACCTTACACACTAAAGAAGAAGAAAGAAAGCACACATACGCAGCATGACTGGGTTAATTCAGTGTTAAGATACTTTGAAAGTGAACATAAATTATTTTGTTGTGATGTTCCGGCTTGCGGGACTTGTTTTGTTTGTTTATTTTTCAGTCTCTAACTACATCTTATGTAGTGAAGCAAATTTTTGGTACTGGAATTGTATTGTTTTGTATTGTATTGTATTGTATAGCACTTTAAGTCTGCTTGCAATTCAGAGGCTGCTTTCCCTGGGAGGAGGGATTCACCACAAAAGCAGTGCTGCCCATTGTTTTTCCCTTTCTTGTTTGCGTGTGCATTTGTTCCCGT
Source organism: Rapana venosa (assembly GCA_028751875.1). NCBI lineage: Eukaryota > Metazoa > Mollusca > Gastropoda > Neogastropoda > Muricidae > Rapana > Rapana venosa. The sequence continues at coordinate 3,256,305 of CM054158.1, forward strand.
ATCAGGGTGACTTTTTTTTCCACAGAATTGGGGCCAAGGGTTATCTTGCGTGTGCTAAATGCGTGAAACACAAGGAAACTGTTTCAGTTGTTTCATCCGAAAGACTAGCACTCACATCACTACTCATGGTCTAGTGAATAAGAGGAAAGTTTCTGGCACAAACGGGGATTGAACCACCTCACACTTTGAACCCGGACTTTTCGCTTTCTATACATGTGCATTACCTCTAGACCACTGCAACGTGCATAACATTTTCCTCCACCACTACCCTCCAGGTGTTTTTTTTAAAATTGCACTATATATATATATATATATATATATATATATATATATATATATATATATATATATATATATATATATATATATATATATATATATATGCAACTGCTGGTGGGCTTTTTTTTCTTCGGCAGATCTTGACATGGTATAGAATGAACAGCTTATCTGATTGTTTGAGTAGGTCACGTACTGTTTTTCTTTGTTTGTTTGTTTGTGTTTTGTCGGAACATCAGTGAACCAGTATGCGGAAGGAATTATAAAAACAACTTAATAAAGAAAATAAAGAAACAAACACAAACAAAAGAAGAGAACCCTTTAGTCTCTTGTCTCTGTGAAAACTTAATTCCCAATCGATCATTTAACACAGAAGAAAGAGAGAAGAACGATATAGGTCGAAGCGTTTCATCCTCATCCAATGCTTTAACCCCTTGCCGGCTCATTCTCCGTTAGAGACTTTGTCTTGGTCCCTTCCCTTCCTTTCTCTTTCCTTCCATTGGCTGTGTGGACTTTTCCCATCACTGGTCTCTCTGCCACATCAGACAGCTTACGTACGTGTGCTGACAGCGATCTCTTTTCAATCAAAAGCTTAAGTCTGATAGCCTCTAGATCAGTGCTGCAGATTGTAGAGGAAAGATGAATGGGACTGTGGCAGAGTTCTGTTGGTGTACTGCTGTGTTAGATATTTCTTTTTGGAATTTTTTTTGTTTTACGTTCAGTATCCTTTTCGTTCCAAATCATATACTTATTTAGTCATCTCCTTATAATTATGTCATAAATATTTTTATTCTCTGGAAAGTAGTCAGTTTTGACAGAAAAGTGTTTTTTTCTGTTTTTGTTTTGTTTTTGTAATTTGTGCTGTTCAATACTTCTAAAAGGAGAAAATGTTTAAAACGTCGGATTTTCACTTTTACTTGGAGAAGAGAAAATATTTTACACCAACTTGTCTTTTTAAAAATCTGACATATATAGGACAGTCTTGATTTGATATTGAAAAATAAAAGTAATGTCTAACAATAGTTTCAGAGTTATTTGTTAATTATGATGTTACTTAGAGACCGGTCAATCAAAGAAGATTCACGTTAAAAAGTGACACCAGGTACGTGAGAAATAACTTCACTGTCCGCAGTCATAATGACTTTCATCAACGCCAGTTCGCAAGATGCGTGGAAGCTTTTTTTCCATCAAAGCTGCTTTCTTCTTAAGTCTTTTAAGCTGATTTCATCTATAACGGAGACATTTTCAGTCACAGGTCCATCTCATGAAGAGCATTTCTCTGGTACTCTACAGGATGCCGTACTGCCAGACAGAAGTACTCTCTACTTCATCACTTTAAATGTGATTCTTTTGACGAAAGCCAGCTCCAAGCATAGCGTAGGTCGCGTGCTGGTCTGAAAACGGACACATTGCAAAGGATGAAATATCCCTATAGGCTCACAGGTGCGGTAGGTTCTTCAGTCATGCAGCAGTCTTAAAAGAATAGACCAACGAACAGAAAATACTTTTTTCATTAAGCATGGAAGAGAGATACGACTGATTCAAGGCAGATATTATATGATTTATGTGTTCTGACATTATGGTAACAATGACCACTCCACAGCACATTCTCGTACGCTCGATTTTTATGTTTGAACATTTGTTGTTGTCTTTTCTCTTCTGTAAAGGCAGCGGGTTGGAGATTAAAACTTGCTAACAAATCATATCGTCTGCTTCTTTTTTTTCTCTTTGAGTCAACAGGAAGACATACGCTTTCACACGAGATGGAGAAAGGTAAACAAAGAGACTGTATGTGCACAGAATTCAAGCCTTTCTTTGTTCATTAAATCTTGTGTTCTAGATAAACCTTGTTACTAGAAAACAAAGTAGTAAAAATGCCATACCTTCTCTCCTTTATATAAAAAACCGACTTTCTTCACCCTATATAACATGTGGAAATTTACGAACAGTGCCTCTCTCTCTCTCTCTCTCTCTCTCTCTCTCTCTCTCTCTCTCTCTCTCTCTCTCTCTCTCTCTCTCTCTCTCTCTCTCTCTCTCTCTCTCTCTCTCCTAAAAATCTTGACAATTACGAACACTTATTCCCCTACTAGTAACCTCATTTTTTTTCTACTGGGGATAATACTTTTCTCTGAAATTCTAGTGTTGCATAGTAAAAGACAGCTGAATTTCGTCCCAAGTCTACAGCCCAACGAATGGAAAGTCGCTGTCGACTATTGTCATCTCTCAAAGACCCCGAGCCATTTCCTCACTTGCCGGAGAACAGGACTGTTCCATCACTGATTCCCCTGTGATCAGAAGCGCCTGTGTGGGAATCCCGCCAGAATTCCTGCTGAGAGCAATTTCCATCCCTTCACGGAGTCAGGGCGAGTCCTCAGTCCCCACCCCACAGACACCCCACGCCTTAGTACAGACGACTCTTTCCTATCCGTGAATCAGAAAGTGAGTGAGTGAGTGAGTGCGTGAGTGCGTGAACTGTCGTACGCACAGATAGAGGGAGCAGGGAGGGTTTTACAAGTTCCTTCATTTCCTGCACCCACAACAACATTTCCATCTGAACCCCCGCACTGCTCAGAAGGGAAGACTTTTGTTTCCTGACGTCTGTCCTCTGTCACAGATCCTGACTGTGTTGTGTCTTCCTGTAGACACTTTCCATTACTGATATGGCTTGACTACAGAAGAAAAAGAGCGAAATTAAAAAGATAAAAACATTTCAGTAGAAACCCACAAGAATTCCTGGCGAGAGCAATCTCCTTGCCATCACGATCGTCATTTTAATTCCTTAGCCCGCCCTTTTTCCAAAAGCTATTTGACGGAGATAACACACCAGGGAAAGTGGGCTCTGTCTGAAATATTGAAAAGAAGCAACTGTTCAAGGAAAAATCAATGGAATAGAGAACTGGAGGGGGACAGAAGTGAGAAAACAGACACACAAGCTCTCAATTCGATGGGAAATGTTCTGCTCTTGCGCTTTTATGGTGGAGTCTTTCTGTAGTAGCCACACACGTGCGAGTAATGCCTCATGATTTTTACCTCTGCAGTCTGGTGGATGCCTAATTGTCTATTTCATTTTCAGAAGCAATCAGCTGAAACACGGCACACATCCAGGGAATGATCATTGTTGATGTTTCTTTCTCGTTCGTTTGCAACAGGCTATCAGGAGCCACTCTCTTCCTCATTTTTATCACCTTTCTGTTATAAGAGGCTTTCTAAGTCTGGATCATAGAGCAAGCTAGTGCTTGAAGCATCATGCAGACAGACAAATACAAACAAAAAGAAATGTCATTTTTCTTTATTTTCTAAAACAAACGCCGTTGCTTTTGAATGTCAATGCTTAGAAAGAAGTATGACTGTTTCTCGACTCCTGCTCTTAAAAGAAAACACCAGTTCTTGTTTTTTATCTTCGCTCATAGACATTTGCCATCTTTAATCTGTCTTCACGAAACCTCTGTAGAAAACGGCAAGACTTGTTACTAAGAACAGTCGTCTGTCCTTCATAGTGTCGGGTTAGTTCTTTAGCTCTACACAGGCACGTAGCAGACATTTGACAATGGAGATAGACTTGGGAATAAGTCTCTTACTGACTGAAATGTTGAAATGAAGCAAATGTTTTGAAGCGTCAGGAAGATAGAGAACCATGGAGATAAGGAATAAAAAGCCTTTGAATATATCGAAAATGCTCTGGCGTTTACATGTTTGTTTGTCTTTGTGTGTGCACCCAATACATGAGTTCAACGCATAAATATGTTAAATCCGGTCAATCTGACCCCAAAACCCCAAGAAAATCCCGTTTGAGCTTTTTAATGTAGTCTGCTGGAAAGCAAAGCTGAAAAAAGATTACCACTGTGAATTGTTGGTTCTTTTTAAGATGGTATCACATTTTAGACCACTCTCTTGCTACATAATATGGACATCCATTTGACTGTCTTCTGTTAATGGCCAAAGAAGTGTGTGAAATGTGATGTAGACAGACACACAGAACAGAGAGGGTTCACAAGCTCCATTATTTCTTCCAGGCGTGTTGTCCCATTTGAGCAGTACATACTGCTCAGAAATAAACTATCTGGTTTCTTTACTCCTTAGCTTCCATAAAAAAAAATCCTGGCTATTTGATGTTTTGAAAACATTTTCCAACAAATCTGTCTCAAAAAGAAATAAAACCTCATAAAAAAAAGTCCACACGATTTCTTGCTTAGGGCAATTTTATTTCTTTCACAGTGTACTTCTAATTTACCAGCACAGCAGTACACAGACACGAAAAAGGCAGTTCACACAAGCAGCAGACAAAATCGTCTTCCAAAAAATTGTGAAGACACAAGAACTTCAGAGAAATAAATAAATCGGAGAATTTCAGATACAGAAGGAAGAAGAGAGGCAAACACTTTAACATCTTTATGAAAGTTGTCCGGCTTTTGGCACTTCGTTTGATTTTTTATAACACACATCATCGTTTTCCCTTCAGTGCTTCGAAAGTATATATAGTTGACCCAGTGTATTCTTTGTAAGCAATCAACTGTATATATAGTTGACCCAGTGTATTCTTTATAAGCAATCAACTGCATATATAGTTTACCCAGTGTATTCTTTGTAAACAATCAACTGTATATATAGTTTACCCAGTGAATTTTTTATAAGCAATCAACTGTATATATAGTTTACGCAGTGTATTCGTAGTAAACAATCAACTGTATATATAGTTTACCCAGTGTATTCATCGTAAACGATCAACTGTATAATTATATAGTTGACCCAGTGTATTCTTTGTAAACAATCAACTGAATATATAGTTGACCCAGTGTATTCGTCGTAAACAATCAACTATATGAAAGGTTTTTCAAAGAAACCCTTTTTGGGAGGGAGGGGTTTTTTGCTTAGTTTGATTGTCATGGAGCACTGTCTAGTAATTTTGTTATGTACTTAATTTATGTTAGATTATTTCTGTTGATGAGCAAACGGAAAGTGCATGAGATGTCGCATAGGCAAAGAGTTAGACATAAAAGATAAAGTTTGCCAGATCCCTCTTTGCTCTCATCCACACTTTTTTCATTATTTATTTTTATTTATTCCATTTTATTTATTCTTTTATATCGAGGATAATGGAATAAGCACTCATGTGCTTTTTTACATATAGTCCCCGTGTGTATGCGGTTTGTAAATTTTGTCATCTGTTTCCACCGTCACACAATGGCCTACTTTTCCGAAAAGCGGAACGTGTGCGCAAGATGTTCTGCATGCGTTCGAACACGGGGCCTCGGTTTATAGTCTCATCCGAAGGCTGCTTAGGAAAGAAAGAAACAGTCATTTCAGGACTGAAGCTAGAGCTGAGTGGTTAAATCCGTTCGACTTCAATTCCTTCAGTCCACGAAATCGTGGGTTCGAATCTCGGCAGCGTCTTATAAATCAAGGGTTGGGATTTTGACCATCTCCCAGGGCCAATTTCAAGTGAAGACCTGCCAGTGCCTTTATTCCCTCCCTGTATATACATATGCAGAAAGTCAAATAGGAACGTTAAAGATCCCGTAATTCGTGTCAGTTTGTTACGGACACACGAACATACCCAGCATACATCTCAGAAGTCGAAATGCGGTTACCTTCATGGTGAGCAAAAACGGTCGCATATTTAAAAAATCTCACCATTGGTGAACCTCCTCAGGGCTGTAGCCGAGGAAGGTAAAAAAAGAAAATCATGATCCCTGTCTCCCATTCATTATCTTAGTGCGTTTGATTCCTTCACGTGGACATTTTCTATTATTGATCCGTTTTCCCACCACACAAAAAAAACGCCTTTCAGAAACCTCCACAAGAATTCCTGCCGAGAGCAATCTCCTTCCCTTCACAACGTCAGTGCCATTAATCAGCCAGCCCCACACACAGCACGTAAAAGACAGTTGACGACAGCGACAGACTAAAGGGAAACAGCCTGTTACTGATTGAAGCATTGAAATGTAGCAATGTTTTCAAAAAGATCTGCCGGATTGAGAATCTTTGAAGAAGTATGGATAAAAGAATCGGAAACTGTTCAATGCATTGAAAATATTTGGATCGTGGTTTCTTCTTCTCTTCCTCCTCCTCCTCCTCCTCCTCCTCCTCCTCCTCCTGCTCCTCCTCCTTCTTCTTCTTCTTCTTCTCTTCCTCCTCCTCTTCCTCCTCCTCCTCCTCCTCCTTCTTCTTCTTCCTCTTCTTCTTCTCCTTCTCCTTCTTCTTCTTCTTCTTCTCCTTCTTCTTCTTTTACTCCTCCTCCTCTTCCTCCTCCTCCTCCTCCTCCTCTTCCTCCTCCTCCTCCTCCTCCTCTTCCTCCTCCTACTTCTTTTTTTCGTCATCGTCGTCGAATACTCACACGGCAACTATTTTTTTTCTTCTGTCTTTTGAGCGAAAATGCGTTGTGCTGCCGATAAGCGCCTGACAAGTCAGGCCCAGCACAACCAACTTCGGCACAGGAGATAATTATTACCTTTTTTAGTCTCTTTTTTAAAGAAAAAAGGCAGGAAAACAGACCAAGAAGGCAGAAAATAATAATAATAATAATAATAATAATAATGTATGGAATTTATATAGCGCTGAATCTTAAATAGATATGAAGGAGGTGACAGGGAGAAAAGCAACAAAGCAAAGCCAAAACAAAGGGATAGAAAAGAGCGATTTTCTAGCACAGAATCTTCAGAAGGTGGGGATGCTATCTATACTGACAGACTTCCGACAGGGAGGGAGGAGAGGTGGGGGGGGGGGTATTTCTATAGTCGTACCTTTACATGTGTATGCGTGCATCACATCAACTTTTCCACTACAGTGTATCTAACACGTGCAGATCTAGGGATTTTTTCGTTCCTTTGCTAGAGCTCCGAGGTTCAACAATAGTGAGAGTCTTGCGTCTGTGACCGCCCCCCCCCCCCCCCCATCCCCCACCATCCCCCCCCCCCCCCCCCACACACACACAGAGTCTTTCGGATGAGACTATATACCGAGGTCCCGTGTGCGAACGCACGCAGAACATCTTACGCACACGTTAAAACCCGTTCCGCTTTTCGGAAGAGTAGGCCATTGTGTGGTGGTGGGAATGGATGACAACATTTACAAAACTGCATACACACAGGGACTGGATTTTTTTTTTAAGCACATGAGTGCTTATTCCATTATCCTCGAAATAAAAGAGTGAAACAAAAAATAAAAAACCAACACACACACACACACGCACACACATACACTCTCTCTCTCTCTCTCTCTCTCTCTCTCTCTCTCTCTCTCTCTCTCTCGCTCTCTCTCTCTCTCTCTCTCTCTCTCTCTCCACACACACACACACACACACACACACACACACACACACACACACACACACACACACACACACACATTTAGATAGCCACATTCCGATTTCGCGGATGCTCCTATCTAAATACCTATTTTGTACCAAAAGCGATCAGCGGATCAGGAAAGATTAAAGAACTCCTGCCGAACATTTTGTTTTTCTTTCTTTGAATTTTGGAAACGACGGTACAGTGTTAGAAGCAGCTCTCTCTCAAGATGGTTATCTATCTCATTAGGTGGTGGATTGTGTTCTGTAAAATGGATCAGAGACTGCGTGAGTAGGTAAAGGTAAAAGGTAAAGGAGTCCCATAACCTATAAGTCGTAGGGGAGCGAGGTGTCAGAGACCTCATTTCTCTAGGGCCAGCATATTGAGGGCGGCGCCCATCTCCTCTCCCTCGCTGCTTTACCTTCCCTGACCCTAAAGAGGGCAGGTACCCATTTACAGCTGGGTGAACTGGGGGAACTGTACTGAAGCCAAGGCGCGCAATCGGTCACTCATCCAACTGGTAACCACGCTCGACGCTGCTTTACTTGGCTGGGGGAAAGCGAGTGCTCCGACCACTGAGCTATCCCGTCCCCCCTTCGTGAGTACAGACAGAAATATCGTACAGACTAACAGAGCCGATAGTGTTCAAAAGATCCCTCAATTTGTGTGTGTGTACGTTTCCATGATGATGATGATGGGTCTGATGATGATGATAACGTTTCCATCCTGTTGCATTTCAAACATACCTATCACTATACTGTTTGCTTCTTGTTGCTGTTGTTGTTATCGTTGAGGTTTTTTTGGGGGGTTGTTTCTTTTATGATTTGATTTTATTTGATTTATTCTTTTATATCGAGGATAATGGAATAAGCACTCGTGTGCTTTTTTTACATCAAGTCCCCGTGTGTATGCGGTTTTGTAAATTCTGTCATCTGTTCCCACCGGCACACAATGGCCTACTCTTACGAAAAGCGGAACAGGATTTAACGTGTGCGTAAGATGTTCTGCGTGCGTTCGCACACGGGGCCTCGGTTTATAGTCTCATCCGAAAGACTTTTGGGGAGAGTGGAGTCTGCACTGATGTTGACTCCAGGGGAAAATATCCCCTTGAACGGGAATCGAACCAGGGTCGACAGATTGCGAGCGCAATGATCTAACCACTAGGCTATCCCGTCCCCCAATGGGAAGTGGTGAGAAGGGGGGTGTTGCTGTCATTTTTCAGGAAATAGCCTGGTGGTTATGGGGTCACTTCGTGTAGAAAATTTCCATATTTATCTGTCTCGACAAAAAAACAACTTATTTCTATCAGAAACTCCGCTCAAATTTCTCCTGAGACCAATCTTCTTCCTTTCCACTCATAGTGTGTTTTCCATCACTAACACTACACCGACACGCAAAGGGTATTACTTTGACACAGCAGCAGAAAATAGATTTTTTTAAAGTGTTTTTCTTAACTGTCTGGGAAACTGAAAAGAAGCACTGCATCTCCCTCTACCAACCCCCAACCACCCCCCCCCCACCCTCTCCCCCCTAAAAAGTCAATAAAATAAATGATTTTAGATAGAACGTGGGGAAAACAGCAAAAAATTGTTAATGCCTTGGAATTGATCTGGCTATTTCATTTCAGTTTGTCCTTCTATAAAACACGCACGTGTACATGTAAGGAAGGTAAAGTCATTTCCATTCCACTGAACCTGATGAATGGATAAACATTCATTTAGCCTTAAAGTCATCCGCTGAAAAGCTAGGCAGTAATAAAAGAAACGGTCCACAGTTAAGTGTGTGTGTTCGTGTGTGTGTGTGTGTGTGTGTGTGTGTGTGTGTGTGTGTGTGTGTGTGTGTGTGTGTGTGTGTGTGTGTGTGTGTGTGTTGTGTGTGTGTGTGTTGTGTGTGTGTGCGTGTGTCTTTGTGTGTTGTGTTTGTTGTGTGTGTGCTGTGTGTGTCTTTGTGTGTCTTTGTATTTTGTGTGTGGTGTGTGTGCTGTGTGTGTGTCTTTGTGTGTCTGTTGTGTGTGTTTGGTTGTGTGTGTGTGTGTGTGTTGTGTGAGTGTGTGTGTGAATGTGTATGTTTGAATATGAGTGTGTGTGTGTGTGATTGTGTGTGTTTGAAAGTGAGTGTGTGTATGTAAATATATGTGTGTGTATGTATGTGCGTAAGTGCTGGCTTGCGTACGTGCGTGCGTGCATGTTTGTGTGCAGATGAGCAGATAACAAATGCGTTAGCTATCACACAAGTAAAAAGATAAAGCCAGAGAGATGGATAACTTATAAGGTCCCTCGTTTCCCTCAACCTTACCTCTTCCATCTAAAGCAGACTTCTTAGAAAGAAAAACAACAACCCCTTTCTTCCATTCATTATCCCAGTCCCACTCGATTCCCTCATGCAGACATGTTCTATCATTGATCTGTTTTCGCGAAAGAATGCCTTTCAAAAATCCCTAAGGAATTCCTGCTAAGAGCAATCTCCTTCCCTTCACAACGTCAGGGCGATTAATCAGCCCCACACTGCACGTAAAACACAGTTGACAGCAGCGACAGACTAAAAGGAAAACAGCCTGTGACTGCCTGAAGATTTGAAAGGTAGCGTGTATTTTAAAAAAAAAGATCTGTGAGATGAAAAATTTTTTTAAAGGAGTTTAGACGCAAAAGATCAAACGGGGAACGGGATAGCCCGGTGGTTAGTTAGAGTGATGCGCTCGTGATCTGCTGACCTGGGTTCGAATCCCGTTCAAGAGGATTTTTTTTCCTCTGGAGTTAACATCAGTGCCGACTCCACTCTCCCGAAAAGTCCTTCGGATCAGACTATAAACCCAGGTCCCTTGTGCGAACGTACGTAGAACATCTTGCTCACACGTTAAAACCCGTTCCGCTTTTTGGAGTCATTGTGTGCTGGTGGGAACGGATGACAAAATCTACACAAACTGCACACACACGGGAAATGGATGTAAAAAAAAAAGCACACAAGGGCTTATTCCATTGTCCTCGAAATGAAAGAATAAAAGAAGGGGGAAAGGAAAGAAGCACACGTAAATGTAGTGAACACATTCAGGCTTTTGCAGACTGGTTTGCCTTGTTATAGCTGTATCCATGTAGGTGCTTATATCACATCATCATTTTGTTCTACAGCCTATTTGATATTATGAAGCTTTTAGCTTAGCAATTTATTCTTTTTTTCTACGTTTTTCGGCTGGAGCTCCGATGCTTACTGTTAGTGAGATTTTGCGTATGCAACCATTTTTGTCTACCATGAAGGTAGCCACATACAGACTTCTTGGATGTATGCGGGGTGTGTTTGTGTTTCCGTAATCCATCGAACGCAGACATCAATAACGGGATCTTTAACGCGCATATTTCATCTTCTGCATGTGTATATACACGAAGGAAATTAAGGCACTGGCAGGTCTGCACTTGAAGTTGACCTGGGAGGTCATACCAATCCCCACCCTTAATTCACCAGATAACGCCGAGATTGGA
>CM054158.1:3272339-3274839 GCA_028751875.1 Rapana venosa
AACTTGAATGGTGGGGAGGGAGGAGAAACAAGGACAGATACAGACCGAAAGAAACAAAACCAAAATAACAAAAAAGCAATCAAGAATCATAACAGCCTCACTTCTTCTCCCCCCCCTCCCCCCCCCCCCACTCCCCATCCCCTTTGTTTTCTTTTACTTGTTACACCTGCCTTAATATCACATTCTCAAATTTTCCTCTTCCACGAAGTCAGAATGCGGGTACCTTCATCATCATCATCATCATCATCATCAGTCCCGTGACCTTGGCGGTCGTGGAGGAGACACGAAAGACGATGCCGTGGTAAGCCTCCTCCATCCATCTCGGTCCTCGGCTCTGCGCAGTAGTGCCGAGTCATTCAATGCGGGTACCTTACCGATGAGCAAAAAAAAAATATTATCACATACGCAAAACTCTCACCATCTTGGAGCTCTAGCCAAGGAACAAGACAGAAATTTCCCCCAGAGAAAAAGCGCCATCACTGTAGTTCCCAATGAAAACCTTCACGACCATAGCCCACCTCCACATCCCCATCTCTATTATACATTTTCCATGACTGACATGTCTGCCTCATGGGGATTTCTGCTTGGAGTTGGTTGGTGGGGGGGGGGGGGGGGGTATGGGGATGACTTTGGTTCCACAGCCCAGATCTGATTCCTTGTGTCACTCACAGACTTTGGCACTGGGGCTGTGCGTGGAGTGTCACTTGACACGAGGTTAACAGAGAGGTCAACAGCAGGGTTGGGTGGGGGTTGGGGGGTTGGGTGGGGGGTTGAAAAGCCAAGATGATATAAGTGCTCACAGAGAGAGGAGGGGGGGGGGAAGAGAGACAGAGACAGAGAAAGGGAGGGAGAGAGAGAGGGGGAAGAAGGGAGAGAGAAGAGAGAGAAGAGAGGAGAAGGGACAGAGAGAGGGGGAGAGAGAGAGAGAAGAAAGAGAGATAGAGGGAGAGGAAGGTGAAGAGAGAGAGAGAGAGAGAGAGAGAGAGAGAGAGAGAGAGAGAGACTGTAGTCGGTGTCTGTGCCTGGTCTTCAGCTCAATAGCGTGGAGTAAATCCTTATGGGAAAAACTTCAGCTGACTATCATGTTACAGAAGAAATAAATGTAACCATCTCTCTCTCTCTCTCTCTCTCTCTCTCTCTCTCTCTCTCTCTCTCTCTCTCTCTCTCTCACACACACACACCACACCACACACACACACACACACACACACACACACAACACACACACACACACACACACACACACACACACACACGCACACACAGGAGAGAGAGGGGAAGAGAGAGAGGAAGAGAAATAGAGAGACAGAGAGAGACTGTAGTCAGTGTTTGTGCCTGGCCTTGATCTCAATAGCGTGGAGTAAATCCTTATGGAAAAAGACTTCAGCTGACTATCATGTTACAGAAGAATAATGTAACCATCACACACACACACACACACACACACACACACACACACACGCACGCACGCACGCACGCACGCACACACAGGGATAGAGAGACAGAGACAGAGAGAAACATCACGCACACAAACACATACACACATACACACACACACACTCAGAGAGAGAGAGAGAAGAGAGAGAGGAGAGAGAGAGGAGAGAGAGAGAGAGAGAGAGAGGAGAAGACGGAAGGATAGACAGACAGACAAAGACAGAGAGACACAGATACACAGAGAAACAGACAGACATTCACACCACTACACACAGCAACGAAACGAGACAAAGCATCAACAGCACAAAACTTACACAGCCACAGAACGCCTCCCTCCCACCCACACACACACCATCCAGTCCATAACCCGCAAGGTCTGGCTGGCACTGTTTCTGGTCTTCTACAGCCGCTAGCTGCTTCTGCTTCTGCTTCTGCTTCTTCCATTCGTTTGTCTCCTCGACTGGTGTTTGCAAGGTCGCTCCACTGCCAATACTACAATGGTGGCAATTCTCTGATGTCTCTGTCTGTCTGTCTGTCTGTCTGTCGGCTGTCTTACTGACCCCCTTGTTGTTTGGAAGCTGTAGTATTTATTTATAAATTTATTTATTTTATTTATTTTATACTACTTTAATTCACGTCAGATTTCTCTGCGGGAAATTCGAGCTGCTCTCCCCAGGGAGGGCGCATCGCCACAGAGCAGCGCCACCCATTTTTTTCTTTTTTCTGTCTACAACTGCATTTGTTTTCCTATCACAGTGGCTTATTTATACAGAATTTTGCCAGGGATAACTCTCTTGTTGCCATGGGTTCTTTTATGTGCGCTAAATAATTTGTGTGTAACTCGGTTTATCGTCTCATCCAAAAGACTAGCGCCCAGACCACCACTCACGGTCTAATGGATGGGGGAAAAGTGTCGGGTCCTAACGGGATTCGAACCACCGCACACGTCCGACCCGGACTTTTCGCTTTCTAAACAGGCGCGTTACCTCTAGACCACCGATCCTAGTATAGGTGTTGGGATGTCTTGAGGCTTTGGACAATGAGGGTGGAACAGAGAGAATGGAGT
>CM054158.1:3277339-3309939 GCA_028751875.1 Rapana venosa
CAGACAGACAGACGGACGGACAGACAGTGTTTCTGAGCAACACTAGAAAGCACCCTTCAGAATTCACCCAAAACATCGGATGACATAGGATCGAAATCCACAGGAACAGGAAAAAACCCAAAACGAAAACAACACACACACACACACACACACACACACACCACACACACACACACACACACACACACACACAACACACACACACACACACACACACCACACAACACAACACACACACAAGAAGTACAAAAACGCTGAAAGAGCTTTTTTTTTCTTTTTTTCCAATTGACCGTCAGCTTTCACGCAGTCCCCTGAAAGCCATCATCGCATTGGCCCCGTACCTCCACAAAGACCAAGTGACCAGATCAACAGCGGGTTAACAACTTGGCAGAGAGACCTGTAGTAGTTCGGTAGTGTGGCTGCATCAGCAGTTCTTAGCTGCTGCTTTTTCCTATGCTGTGTGGTGTTGCAGGTACCATTCCCCCTTGCCCCCTCCATCAATGTTTTACCCCTTAGTTCTTTTTGTATGGTTTGGTTTAGTTGGGTTGGGTTTGGGTTTGGGTTTTTTTTAGGTGTGTTTCGGGGAGGGGGGGGGAAACAAACAACAACAACAACTCTTTCTGTCTGTCTCTCTCTGTCTCTGCCTCTGTCTGTCTCTCTGTCTCTGTCTGTCTCTGTCTGGCTGGCTGTGTGTCTGTCTATCGGTCTGTCTGTCTGTCTCTCTCTCCTCTCGTCTCTCTCTCTCTCTCTCTCTCTCTCTCTCTCTCTCTCTCTCACACACACAACAAATTTTACAACACACAAACACACAAAAATACACAAACAAACAAACACGCATACACACAAGCATTCTCTCACACACACATACACACAACAACAACAACAAACAACAGCAACTTTGACAACACACAAACTCACACACAAACAAACAAGCACACATACACACAAAACACACTCTCTCACACACACACACACACACGCGCGCGCGTGCGCGCGCGCGCATGCACGCACACACACGCACGCGCGCACACACACACACTTCTCCATTTGCCAATTACCTCTTTGATCTGGAAAACAACGTCTTAGATTCAGAAGTAGAAGATTAAAGGGGAAAGGGGAAAGGAAGAAGGGTAAGAAGAATGAGAAAGAGATAGAGAGAGAAGGAGGAGAAATAAAGGAGTTGTCAATACAGGTTAAGGATCAGTCTAGAGGCAATAAGAGCCATTAGAATTTCGCCCAAAACAAGAATCCATTTCCAATTGCAGTTTGAAAGAGGAAGAGAGAGATCTGTGAACGAAGGAAAATCCCCCCCCCACCCCCACCCCTCCAAAAAAATACACAGAACAAAATGTTAAGAAAGAAAGAGAGAAAGAAGAAAAGAGAAAGGCAGAAAGAAATGAAGTAATCAAATAAAAAAGGGAGACAAAAAGACAGAAAAAGAAAGGATAAAAAAGTCAAATTAATAAAAACGGAGTAGAAAAAAACGCAAAAGCAAAAAAAGAAACATGAAAGACACAAAAATAAAGACCCATGAATGGTGAAAGCAGAAAAAAATTGAATGAATAAATGAATTAATTAATTAATCAATTAATTAAAATCTTTTTTATTTTATGCTTTTATATCGAGGATAATGGAATAAGCACTCATGTGCATTTTGACATTCAGTCCCCGTGTGTATGCGGTTTTGTAAATTCTGTCATCTGTTCCCACCGGCACACAATGGCCTACTCTTACGAAAAGCGGAACAGAATTTAACGTATGCGCAAGATGTTCTGCGCGCGTGCACACACGGGGCCTCGGTTAATAGTCTCATCCGAAGGACTTCTGGGGAGAGTAGAGTCTGCACTGATGTCAACTCCAGGGGAAAATATCCCCTTTGGCGGGAATCGAACCCGGGTCGTCAGATTGCAAGCTCGAGCGCAATGTTCTGACCACTAGGCTATCCCGTCCCCCAATGACAGAGAGAGAGAGAGAGAGAGAGAGAGAGAGAGAGAGAGAGAGAGAGAGAGAGAGAGAGAGAGAGAGAGAGAGAGGCGAACAGAGACACTGACAGAAAAAACTAGAGAAAAGAGAGAAACCAAAAATAGAAAGAAACTTAAAACGAAAAAGACAGGAAAAGAAACAGAAAGAAATAACAAATTCAAAAGGAAAAAAACGATTAAGAAAAAAAAAGAGTTTGTGACAGAAGAATTTACATCAGCTGCCCAGACATTCGTTTTACCCCCCCCCCACCCCCCCCCCCCCCCCCTGCCCCCTCCACTTTTTTTTGCTGTCATCAAAATGTAGACAAACTACTTCCTTGGTTCATACCTACCTCTGACCCTGAAATACTTGATAGAAAGTACAGATATTTCTGAGCTATTTTTTGTGTCTACATGTTGGTGTTTTTTTATGTGGCTTTAAATAACTTAAGTTACGGGGACGGGATAGCTCAGTGGTCAGAGCACTCGCTTTCCCCCAGCCAAGTTAACGTCGAGCGTGGTTACCAGTTGGATGGGTGACCGTTTGCGCGCCTTGGCTTCAGTACAGTTCCCCCAGTTCACCCAGCTGTAAATGGGTACCTGCCCTCTTTAGGGTCAGGGAAGGTAAAGCAGCGAGGGAGAGGAGATGGGCGCCGCCCTCAATATACTGGCCCTAGAGAAGTGAGGTCTCTGACGCCTCGCTCCCCTACGACCTTATAGGTTATGGGACTCCTTTACCTTTTTTTTTACCTTTTAAATAACTAGAACTTGTAAATTGTTTTTTTTTTGTTCCCATGCTTTGGGAAATTATTGAAGTATTTTGTGAAAAAAGGATTTAAAAAGAACAATTATTGATTGATTTTGATTTATTGATTTATACCACTTTAAGTCACATCAGATTTCTCTGCGTGAAATTCGGGCTGCTCTCCCCGGGGAGAGCACGTCGCCACAAGAGCAGCGCCACCCATTTTTTAAATTTTTTCCTGTTTGCAACCGTATTTCCCTATCAGAGTGGCTTTTTTCTACAAAACTTTGCCAGGGACAACTCTCTTGTTGCCGTAGGTTCTTTTACGTGCGCTAAATAATTATGTGCAACACACAGAACCTCGGTTTATCGTCTCATCGGAAAGACTAGCGCCCAGACCACCACTCATGGTCTGATGGGGGAAAAGATTCGGGTTCAAACGGGATTGGAACCACCGCACACTTCCGACCCGGACTTTTCGCTTTCTAGACAGGCGCGTTACCTCTAGACCACTGATCCACCAATTATGCGCGCATGAGAGCATGGGCATATATCTACACACACGCGCGCGCGTCTAAAAGCGCACGTGCGCACACACACACACACACATTCCCATTTGCAATAATTAATGGCGTCTTTGCTCTGCAAAACAGCATCTCGCATTCAAAGGAAGGAGAAGATTAAGTAGGAAGAGGAAACAGGATAAAGAGAAGGAGGAAGAGAGAGAGAGAGAGAGAGAGGAGAGAGAGAGAGAGAGAGAGAAGACAATGACAATGACATGACAATGACAATGACAATGACAAATTCTTTTATTTCGAGGATAAATGAATAAGCACACATGTGCTTTTTTACATCCAGTCCCCGCCCGTTAGGGATACATCTTAATAATAATAACCCAATACTTATACAGTCTCACAATAAAAACAGGGGAAATAACCCTTTTCAAAACAGCTCCCCCCCAACAACCCCCCCCCCCCCCCAAAGCAAGTAATTAAAAGAAAATCCTAAAAAATACCCCACCCCTACCCCCACCCCCCAAAAAACCCTAACCAAAACAAACAAACAAACAAAAGAGAAGAAAAAACCAAACCAACAAAAGATGATAAAAAAGAGAAAAACAGACAAACAACAACAACAACAAGAAGAACAACAACAAAGCCAAGAAAAATAACACAACCAAACTTAATAAGTCATAAAGATAAACATCTACACATTGTCAAATGGTACACATACTTGTTACACATAATTATAAGATATTGAAATAGGGCACTCATTAAAACTTAAGTACAGAGGCAAGTCCAATAAGTATTGAAAATATAAAAATATGAATCCTTCATCAGGATATACTATGACTATAAGCAGGACGATAAAAGGTGAGAGAGAGAGAGACAGAGACA
This sequence comes from Rapana venosa, assembly GCA_028751875.1. Lineage (NCBI taxonomy): Eukaryota > Metazoa > Mollusca > Gastropoda > Neogastropoda > Muricidae > Rapana > Rapana venosa. The sequence continues at coordinate 3,281,443 of CM054158.1, forward strand.
GAGAGACAGAGAGTGTGTGTGTGTGTATTTCAGAGATAATATCCAATATATAATTCCCAAAACAGTATGCGATCCCATCAACACTCATTTTAGATTATACTCGTTTCAAATTATATGTCATGATAATGAAATAAATTTAATACCCATATATCCACACAATAAAAACAAGAAACAAACCAAGAAGAAATTTAAAACTATACAGTCGTTGAGGGAGAGAATATGAGTGGGTGAGTGAGTGAGTGAGTGTGTGTGTGTGTGTGTGTGTGTGTGTGTGTTGTGTGTGTGTGTGTGTGTGTGTGTGTGTGTGTGTGTGTGTGTGTGTTTGTGTTTGTTTGAGCGTGTGTGTGTGGGGGTGGGGTGGGGGGGGGTGTTTCAGGGATAATACTAAATATGTAATACTCACATAGCACACGATCAACACAAACACTTTTTAATTATGCTCATGCAAATTGAATGTCATGGTAATAAAATAAGTGCAATACCCATACACTCACATAATAAAGAGGGGGAAAAAGCCAATAAAGTCATAAAAAGAACATCTACACATTGTAAGTAATAGAAACAAAATCTTTTTTCCAGGATAATGAATAAGTATTCATGTGCTTTTTTACATCCAGTCCCCGCCCATGGGGTCACATTTAAAAATGCACTCAGTACTCATACTTTCAAGCAGAAGAAGCAAAGGAAAAAAAAACAACTTTTTTTTAAAGAAAAAGAGAGAAGAAGAAAAAACAAACATACAAACAAACAAACAAACAACAGAAAAAAACAACAACAAACAAATGGAAAAAAAACATTAAAAAAACCCCAAAAAACAAACAAACAAACAAAACAATTAAAAAAAATAATAAAAAAATAAAAAATAGCACCGTTTCCCCCCTTCACATACACACACACACACACACACACACACACACACACACACACACCACAACACACACACACACACACACACACACACATACACCAAAACAAAAAACAAACAAGCGAAAAACCCAAACAAATTACCAACAAGAACAAAGTAACAACTACAGCAAGAGAGAGAGAGAGAGAGAGAGAGAGAGAGAGAGAGAGAGAGAGAGAGAGAGAGAGAGAGATAGAGAGAGAGAGAGAGAGAGGAGTAAGTAAGCCAAACTTATAGATCATAAAATTGAACACCTTCATATTGCAGAATAGTACACATAGTTGTTACACGTAATAATAAGATATTGAAATAGGACACTTACTGGAGCTCAAGTACAGTCAACAAGCCCAAAATAATATTGAAAATAGAACGTATGAAAAAGCCCTTTATTAGAAGACACAACAACTATAGAAGGAGAGAGAGAGAGAGAGAGAGAGAGAGAGAGAGAGAGAGAGAGAGAGAGAGAGAGGAGAGAGAGAGAGAGAGAGAGAGAGAGGTGTAAATTAAGTGCTTGTCAATGCTGGTTAAGGATCATTTGAGAGGCAATAAGTTCTTATTAAATCTCGCTCAAAACAAAAATCAACTTTTAACTGCAATTATTTTTTATTTTCATTTTGTTTTATTCTTTTATATCGAGGATAATGAAATAAGCACATATGTGCTTTTTTTACAAACAGTCCCCGTGTGTGTGCGGTTTTGTAAATTCTGTCATCTGTTCCCACCGACACACAATGGCCTACACTTACGAAATTTGAGAGAGATTATGAAAGAAAAGAAGAAAAATAAGAAAGAGAGAGAGAGGGAGAGTATGAAACATAATGAGAGGAGAAAAATACATAAAAAGACAATAAAAAAACAAAAAACAAAAAGAAAGGAGGATTTAAACATAAAATTCGTTTAGAAAAGCGTGTACGCTCTTTTGTGTGTGTGTGTGTGTTTGTGTGTGTGTGTGTGTGTGTGTGTGTGTGTGTGTGTGTGTGGTGTGTGTGTGTGTGTGTGACCTTGTATTTGAATACACACACACTCACTCACTCACTCACACACTAAAAAACTTATACACAAACACACGCACACACACACTAACACTAACACTAACACTAACACTGACATTTAACACTCACTAATACAGGAAGGAGGGAAGGAAAGAAGGAAGGAAAGAAGGAAAGAAAGAAAGAAAGAAAGAAAGAAAAAAGAAAAAGAAAGACAGACAGAAAGGAAAGAAAAAAAGAATTGAAAGAAAGAATGAAAGAAAGAAAGAAATAAAGAAAGTAAGAAAGAAAGAAAGGAAGAAAAAAGAAAGAAAGAAAAATAGAGTTTTTTTAAAAGACAGACAGAGAAAGAGGGGATTCAAGATAGAAGAAGGACAAAAGTGGAAAACAACTTTTAAAAAAACCAAAATCAGAAAAAAAAAAACAAAGAAAGAAAAAAAAAAATTAGAAGAGCCCAGATAAGCCAAAATACAAAAAAAAGAAAGAAAAGACCCAAAAAAAGGAAAGAATTGAATCGAATAGAATAGAATAGAAGCTTAAAATCAAGAAAGAAAGAAGAAAAAGAAATCAAGAGAAAGAAAAGGAGATGAAATGAAAAGAAAGATAATTATATACAAAAACGTTCATGAAGAAAACCACTCTTTGCAGACGTTTCTATTTCCACTGTCACTAGAATGCGTACAAAATAGTTGTTCAGTACCTCAAACGCTAATGTGTCTGATGAAAACTGCAGAAATTCGTTCTTATCTTTAGTCAGTGGCTACGTCTCCTATTTACCATTGGATAACTTGCAATCGTAATGTGTGTGTGTGTGTGTGTGTGTGTGTGTGTGTGTGTGTGTGTGTGTGTGTGGTGTGTGTGTGTGTGTGTGTGTGTGTGTGTGTTTTGTGTGTGTGTGTGTTTTGTGTATGTGTTGTGTGAGTTTGTGTGTGTGTGTGTTTCCCGACATTTGCAAAACATGATCTTTGTATAAACAATATACATGTGCGCATATTGAGCGTGAGTATATAAATATCAGTGTATATTTGAACACACGCGCGCGTGCACACACACATACACACACGCACGCACATATGCACGCACACGCACACACGCGTACACGCACACACGCACGCACGTACACGCACGCACGTACGAATGTAGGCAAGCACACGCACCCACACACACACACACACACACACACTCACACACACACACAACACACACACACACACACACACACACACACACACACAACACACACCACACACAAAACACACACAAAAATGGAAGGAGGGAAAAAAGTTTTCAATGCAGTTTACAGATCATCCTAGGGGCTTTAAATAACATTCGATTTTCGCCCAAAACAAGAATCTAATTTCAACTAAACTTTGAGAGAAAAAAGAGATTTTTTTTTAAAAAGAAACAAAACATGGAATAAAATGATAGGGAGGACATGAAAGAAAATAGATTGTTTTAAAGTGAAAGGAAAAAAATAAAGAAAAAAGAGAAAAGAAAGAAGAGAAAAGTTGATAGAAAGAAGAACGCAGAACAGACAGGAAAAAGTACAGAGAATATAAAAAAAGACAGAAAAAAAGAGAACGAAAAATCGAAAAGAAATTAAGAAAAACGACAAAGAATTATTTTAACAGATTTTTAAAAAACGGAAAACAGAAAGAGAAGAAAAAAAGAGAGAAACTCAAAAATTGAAAAACAGCAAAAAGAAAAAAAAAAACAGGCATCAACAAAAAAAGAAAGACAGAAAGACGAAAAAATAATAAATGGAACAAAAAAGCAGCAACAAAACAACGAAAAGAAAGGAAAGACAGAAAATGACAGATAAAACTAGTTTAAAATGAGAGGGAGAAACAAACAAAAAGACCCGGACAAAAGGAGACAGAAAAAATAGGGAAGAGAAAAAGAAAAAAAAGAAAAACAGACAAAGAGACAGATAACAGACAGACAAAGAAAGACAGAGACAGACAGACAGACAGAGAGAACTTGAACTCGAATGTTTTAATGAGGGTAAATGAATAAGCCAGGAGCTTCTTTACACCAGGCCCTCATTTAAAAAAAAAAAAAAAAGGTAAAGAAACATGAACAAATGTATAACATATACCCAATAAAGATAACACTAAACTTAATCACTTAGTTATACATGCAATCAACTACTTACATTATCATTCAATTATATAATAAACCAACCTATCAATACAAATTGCATAATTACATATCTATACAGATCTAAATTTTCCTCACACATAAAGATACAGAGACAGACAGAGAGAGAGACACACACAGTGAGAGAAAAAGATAGAAAAGACAGAGAGGGAGACAGAGAGAGAGAGACACCACACACACACACGCACGGCACGCACGTACTCACGAACACAGATAGATAGATGATAGATAGATAGATAGATAGATAATAGATAGATAGATAGATAGATAGATAGATAGATAGATAGATAGATAGATCGATCGATCGATCGATCGATAGATAGATAGATAGATAGATAGATAGATAGATAGATAGATAGATAGATAGATAGATAGATAGATAGATAGATAGATAGATAGATAGATAATAATAAATAATAAAAAAAAATAAAATAAAATAAAAAAAATAATAATAATAATGTATGGAATTTATATAGCGCGGAATCTTGTAAAGCAACAAATCAAAGCGCTCAGATTTTTTTTTTAATGCGTGTGTATTCGTTTTTTAAATTTTTGTCATCTGTTCCCACCGGCACACAATGGCCTACTCTTTCGAAAAGCGGAACAGGATTTAACGTGTGCGCAAGATGTTCTGCATGCGTTCGCACACGGGGCCTCGGTTTATAGTCTCATCCGAAGGACTTTGACATTCAGTTCGATTTTTTTTGTCAAACTAGGAAGAAAGGGCGAGGCTTGGAATCGAACCCAGAACCTCACGGACAGATAGATAGATAGATAGATAGAGAGAGAGAGATAGAGAGAGAGATAGAAAGATAGATAGATAGGTAGATAGATAGATAGAATGACAGCAGATAGATAGATAGATAAATAGATAGATAGATAGATAGATAGATAGATAGATTTGATAGATAGATAGATAGATCGAATCGATCGATCGATCGATCGATCGACAGACAGGCAGACAGACAGACAGACAGACAGACAGACAGACAGATAGATAGATAGATAGATAGATAGATAGATAGATAGATAGATAGATAGATAGATAGATAGATAGATAGATAGATAGATAGATAGATAGATAGATAGATAGATAGATAGATAGACAGACAAACAGGCAGACAGACAGAGAGAGAGTTCACGATTTTAATTTTTTTTTTAAAGAGATAAAAACTTCACACAAACATCTCTCTTCCTGCTCTCACCACCGTGTATACAAAATAATGCTTGATGAGAAGAGGAGGAAGGAGAGGGTGATGAAGAAGATAAGGAGGTGAAAGAGGAGGAAGAAGAGGTGATGAAGAAGATAAGGAGGTGAAAGAGGAGGAAGAAGAGGGTGATGAAGAAGATAAGGAGGTGAAAGAGGAGGAAGAAAGGGGGATGAAGAAGATAAGGAGGGGAAAGAGGAGGAGGAAGGAGAGGGTGATGAAGAAGAAAAAGGAGGTGAAAGAGGAGGAAGAAGAGGGTGATGAAGAAGATAAGGAGGTGGAAGAAAGGGGGAAAGGGGAGGGTGAGAAGAAGATAAGGAGGGGGGAAAAAGGAGGAAGGAGAGGGTGATGAAGAAGATAAGGAGGTGAAAGAGGAGGAAGAAGAGGGTGATGAAGAAGATAAGGAGGTGGAAGAGAGGAAGAAGAGGGTGATGAAGAAGATAAGGAGGGTGGAAGAGGAGGAGGAAGGAGAGGGGGATGAAGAAGATAAGGAGGTGAAAGAGAGGAGGAAGGAGAGGGTGATGAAGAAGATAAGGAGGTGGCAGAGGAGGAGGAAGGAGAGGGTGATGAAGAAGATAAGGAGGTGGAAGAGGAGGAGGAAGGAGAGGGTGATGAAGAAGATAAGGAGGTGGAAGAGGAGGAAGAAGAGGTGATGAAGAAGATAAGGAGGTGAAAGAGGAGGAAGAAGAGGGTGATGAAGAAGATAAGGAGGTGGCAGAGGAGGAGGAAGGAGAGGGTGATGAAGAAGATAAGGAGGTGGAAGAGGGGGAGGAAGGAGAGGGTGATGAAGAAGATAAGGAGGTGAAAGAGGAGGAAGAAGAGGGTGATGAAGAAGATAAGGAGGTGGCAGAGAGAGGAAGGAGAGGGTGATGAAGAAGATAAGGAGGTGGAAGAGGAGGAGGAAGGAGAGGGTGATGAAGAAGATAAGGAGGTGGAAGAGGAGGAAGAAGAGGTGATGAAGAAGAAAGGAGGTGGAAGAGGAGGAGGAAGAAGAGGGTGATGAAGAAGATAAGGAGGTGGAAGAGGAGGAGGAAGAAGAGGGTGATGAAGAAGATAAGGAGGTGAAAGAGGAGGAAGAAGAGGGTGATGAAGAAGATAAGAGGTGGAAGAGGAGAGGAGAAGAGGGTGATGAAGAAGATAAGGAGGTGAAAGAGGAGGAGAAAGAGGGTGATGAAGAAGATAAAGAGGTGGAAGAGGAGGAAGAAGAGGTGATGAAGAAGATAAGGAGGTGGAAAGAGGAGGAGGAAGGAGAGGATGATGAAGAAGATAAGGAGGTGGAAGAGGAGGAGGAAGGAGAGGGTGATGAAGAAGATAAAGAGGTGGAAGAGGAGGAAGAAGTGGGTGATGAAGAAGATAAGGAGGTGAAAGAGGAGAAGAAGAGGGTGATGAAGAAGATAAGGAGGTGGAAGAGGAGGAGGAAGGAGAGGGTGATGAAGAAGATAAGGAGGTGAAAGAGGAGGAAGAAGAGGGTGATGAAGAAGATAAGGAGGTGAAAGAGGAGGAAGGAGAGGGTGATGAAGAAGATAAGGAGGTGGAAGAGGAGGAGGAAGGAGAGGGTGATGAAGAAGATAAGGAGGTGGAAGAGGAGGAAGAAGGAGAGGGTGATGAAGAAGATAAGGAGGTGGAAGAGGAGGAGGGAGAGAGAGGGGCAGGAGGGAAATAAAGTAGTTGTTCAATACAGGTTAAGAATCATCCTCAACGCGATGTAGACCATTCGATTTTTGCTCCAAACAAGTTTCTAGTTTACTGCCTAAATGCAAATGGTTGACATCGAGAAAGAAATCACAGAGACAGAAAAAAGAGAAGAAAAAAGAACGAAAGCAGAGTTACAAAATAAATAAATAAAAAAACAGAGGGAAAAGGGAAAACTGAATAGGAGTAAAATAAAAGGAAGATAAGACAGAAACATAGAGTGATAGACGAGAGAGAGAGGTAGAGATAGAGAGAGAAGCGTGAACAGGAGGAAGCGAGGAAAGGAGGGACGGAGGGAAGGAGGAGAGAGAGAGAGAGAGAGAGAGAGAGAGAGAGAGAGAGAGAGAGAGAGAGAGAGAGAGAGAGAGAGAGAGAAGCGAGGGAAGGAGAGAGAGAGAGAGAGAGAGAGAGAGAGAGAGAGAAGAAGCGAGGGAAGGAGAGAGAGAGAGAGAGAGAGAGAGAGAGAGAGAGAGAGAGAAGCGAGGGAAGGAGAAGAGAGAGAGAGAGAAGAGAGAGAGAGAGAGAGAGAGAGAGAGAGAAGCGAGGGAAGGAGAGAGAGAGAGAGAGAGAGAGAGAGAGAGAGAGAGAGAGAGAGAGAGAAGCGAGGGAAGGAGAGAGAGAGAGAGAGAGAGAGAGAGAGAGAGAGAGAGAAGCGAGGGAAGGAGAGAGAGAGAGAGAGAGAGAGAGAGAGAGGAGAGAGAGAAGGAGAGAGAGAAGCGAGGGAAGGAGGGGGAGAGAGAGGTGAGGAAAGGAGGGAAGGAGGGAGAGAGAGAGACAGACAGACAGACAGACACAGACAGACATAGACACAGACAGAGACACAGACAGTGAGTGAGTGGGAGACACAGACAGGGACAAACAGAAAAGTAGTGTGCAACTTAACGTTCTACAGAGACAGTTCTGTTAGCAAGTCTGCTGTCAGCAGAGTGCATATTACAAGAATGCTTCCTCCTACCTCTGACCTTGAGGTGTTGGCTGAAATCTACAGACGTTTCATCTTATGTTTACTGAGCGGTTGTTTGCTTTTGTTCTAGAGTCTGGAAATTCAAGGTCTATAGAAGTTGGGGGGTTCTCTACGTTGGCAAGTACTATGTTGGGTACCAAAAAAAAGTGTATGAAAACGTACAGAATTAGCGTCTGCATACACACACGCGCGCGCATGGTCGCACGTAGGCACACACACAAACTCTCTCTCTCTCTCTCTCTCTCCTCTCTCTCTCTCTCTCTCTCTCTCTCTCACACACACACACACACACACACACACACACACACACATACCCACGCGTGTGCGCACACACACACACACACGCATACCACATGACATTTCTGATTAACAAAGTATATATCCAAGCGACAAAACAACATCTTACATTCAGAATTAGAAGGACGAGGAGAAGCAGAAAAACAATAGGTATGAAGAGAAGAGGATGGAGAGGATAAGGAGGAAGAGAAGGAGGTGGAAGAGTGGGAGGAGGATGTGGTGGTGGTGGCAGAGGAGGAGGAGGAGGAGGGAGAGAGCCAGGAGGGATATAAAGTAGTTTTCAATGCAGGGTAAGGATCATCCTCAACATGATGAAGAGCATTCGATTTTTGCCCCAAACAAGTTTCCAGTTTCTGCTTAACTGCAAATTGTTGACACCGAGAAAGAAATTACAGGAAGAACAAAAAAAGAGAGGAAAGAAGAGAACGAAAGTAGAGTAAAAGGGAAAATGGGGTGGGGGGAAGAAAAGAAATAGATAGGAAGAGAAATATATAGAGGGTGAGACCAAAACGCAAAAGACAGACAGAGATAGGGGAAGACAGATAAGGCATAAAGAGAGAAAGAGAGAGACGGAGAGACTGAGACAGACAGACAGATAGTCAGACAGACAGATAGAGAGATACATAGAGCATCAGAAATACAGAGAGGGAGAGACAGAGGCAGACAGAGCAAAAGAGAGAGAAAGACGGAGACAGACAGACAAACAGACAGACTAACTAACAGACACACAGAAAGACATAATGACAGAAAGACACACAGACAGACAGAAAGACATAATGACAGACAGACAGATAGCGACACAGACAGACAGACAAACAGAGAAGCAGTATGCAACTTACCATCGACACAGATGTGACCATTTGCAATTCTAATGTCCCCGGAGTGCGTAGCCCATACCGGATGGCTGGCTCCAATGTACCTCTGGCTCTGATGGATTTGCTGAAATCCACAGACATTTCTGCCTATCTTTGTAGTGTGTTTGCTTGTTCTCTCCAGAATCTTGCCACGATAAGTCTTTTCCGACATTATCTCTGCATTAGCAAGTATTATGTTGGTAAATACAAATGTGTGTGAAAACATAGAAGTAGAGTGTTCGTGCGCGTGCACATACACACACACGCACGTGTGCGCGCAGGCACGCACGCACGCACGCACACACACATAATAATAATAATAATAATAATAATGTATGGAATTTATATAGCGCTGAATCTTGTAAAGCAACAAATCAAAGCGCTCAGATTTTACTTTAAGTCACGGCACGCATGCACGCGCGAGCGCACGCACATACACACACACATACACACACACACACGCATGCACGCACGCACGCACCCCCCCCCCCCACCACACACACATACATTCACACACACACATACACACATTTACACATGTTTCCATTTGCAAATTGCCTTTCTGGTCTTCGAAAATATCTTACACCCTCAAATAGCAAAAAATGAGAATATGCCTATAAACAGAAGGGTCAGGAGGGGTATGCGGAGGTGTGGGGGGATGATGGGGAGGCGGAGGAGGAGGAGGAGAAAGAGGGAGGGAAGGGGGGAGGAAATAAAAAAGAAATAAAGCAGTTTTCAATAAAAGATTAAGGATCATCCTCAGCTTGGTGAAAACGATGCGAGTTTTGCCCAAAACAAATGTGTACTGTTTGTTTAACTACAAATTGGCATAGAGAAAAAAATGTACCAAAGGTAGAACATTATACCTAAAAAGAAACTAGCAAAAAGAACAAAGAGGAGCGGGGGATGGGGGAGGGGGAGAACAAGAAAGACAGGAGAAAAAGAGAAGAAAGACAAGCATAAAATGAATAAGAAGATAATAGAAGTAAGAAACAAGAAAGACAAGAACAGAACAAATCGAGTAAGTTGGAAAGAGAGAGAGAGAGAAACAGACAGACATACAGACAGAGACGAGAGACGGAGACAGAGACAAAGAGACAGAGAGAGAGAGAGAGAGAGAGAGAAGAGACGAGAGAGAGTAGAGATTGAGATGAGAGAGAGAAGAGAGAAAAACGCTGAGACAAAATATAGCAAGAAAAGATTAAAAGGAAAATAAAGGAAAAAAATGACAGAAAGAACAACGAAAAACAAACAGAAAAGACAGTCAGACAAAAAGAAGTGAGAGAAAGAAAAAAGAAGAAAAAGACATGAGACAGAAAGAACCGAAGAAAGGGTGTGGTGTAGGAGGAGAAGAAAACAATTAGAAAAGAAAACAAACGCACGCGCGCGCGCACAACACACACACACCACACACACACAACACACACACACACACACACACACACACGACTACACACACACACAAACACAACAAACACACACACACCACAAACACACACACACATCACACACACACACGATACACACACAACAACACACACAACACACACACACGATACACACACACACACACACACACACACACTCAACGATCACACACACAACCACACGAAACAACACCTCCACACACACACACACTCACACTCACAACGTTTCCCTTGTTGCAAATTGTCTGTGCGATTAGCAAAACAACATCCTATTACATTCAAAATTCGAAGAGGAGGGTGATGAGAATGACAAAAAGACAAGGATGATGAGGGAGATGATGAGACCTCGGAGGAGGAGGGGAGGAGGAGAAGGAGGAAGAGGAGGGAGGGGGGAGGGGGAGGAGAAGGAGGAGGGGGGGGGGGGGGGGGGGGGGAGAAAGTCATGACGGAAATAAGTGGGGGGTTTAAAAGCAGGTTAAAGGATCATGCTCGGCACGATGAAGACTATTCGATTTCTGCCCACTACAAGTTTCCAGTTTCTGACTAACTTTAAAATGCAATAAGCGAAAAACAAAACAATAAAGGCGGAAAATGATAAACAGAAAGCATAATAAACAAACACATGGAAAAAAGACAGGAAGAAAATATATGGGAAAGAGAGAGAGAGGGGTGGAGGTGACGGGGTTGAGAGACAGACAGACAGACAGACGGACGGACGGACAGACAGACGACAGACGGAGAGACAGACAGACACAGAGACAGACAGAAAAATAGACAGTGAAAGAGTTAACTCTAAACTCCACACACACTCACACACATACACACACACGCACGCACGCACACACACACACACACACACACACACATACACAAACATACACGCGCGCACGCGCATTTCCATTAGCAAAATTGTCTATCGCATCTGCAAAACAACATCTTAGGTCCAGAAATAGAAGTATGAAGAGGGGCAGAAGGGAGGGGGGGGGATGGGATGGATAAGGAGTGGAGGAGGGGGAATGAGGAGGGGATGAGGAGAAGAGAAGGGTGAGACTAGGGAGAGGAATAAGGAAGGGGTGGGGTGAGGAGGTAGAGGGAGAGGAGGAGGGAGAGAGGAGAAATAAAGTGGTTTTTGATGCAGGTCAAGGATCATCCTGAGTGCAATGACGACCTTTCGATTTTCGCCCAAAACAAGTGTCCCGTTTCTGCTCAGCTGTAAAATTGAGACGGGTGAAGAAATTAGAAGTGGAAAGGGATAGTACAAGAAAGAGCAGAAAACAAAAACCCAAAAGAGCGAAACGATGAAAGAAAGAAAGAAAGAAAGAAAGAACCCAAGAAAAAAAGAGGAAGAAAGAGAGAAAGAAAGAAAGAAGAGAGAAAGAAAGAGAGAAGAGAAGAGAAAGAAAAGAAAGAAAGAAGAAGGAAAAGAAAGAAAGGAGAAAGAAAGAAAGAAAGAAAGAAAGAAAAGAAAGAAAGAAAAGAAAGAACAGAAAAGAAAAAGAAAAGAAAAGAAAGAGGATAAGAAAGAAAGAAAGAAAGAAAAGGAGACAGACAAAGACAGAGGAAAGAGAGAGAGAGAGAGAGACAGAGAGAGAGAGATGAGAGAGAGAGAGAGAGAGAGAGAGAGAGAGAGGAAGAGAGAGATGGAGAGAGAGAGAGAGAGAGAGAGAGAGAGAGAGAGGCACAGACAGACAGACACAGGAACAAGAGAGAGAAAGAGAGAAAACACTGACAGATAGAGAGACAGACAGAAAGAGGGAACAAGAGAAAAAAGAAAGAAAGAAACCGAGAGAAAGAGAGGGATAGATAACGAAACAAACAAACAAAAAAAGGAAAGAAAAAAGAATAATGAAAAAGACAGAAAAAAAGATGAAAAGAAAGCAAAGAAAGAAAGTAAGAAAGAAACCAAGAAAAGGAAATTGTAAGAAACGAAAAAGAATAGAGAAAAACGATTAAAAAAGAAATGAAAGACTGACAGACATAAACACCACCACACACACACACACACTCACCCTCCCCCCCCCCCACACACACACACATACACACAACCACACACACACACACACACACACACACACACACACACACACACACATACACACACAGAGTCAGAGAGACATATAGAGCGATACAAAGAGACAGAGAGACAAAGACAGAGACAGACAGACAGAGACAGACAGAGTGAGTGAGTGAGTGAGTGAGAGAGACACAGAGACAGAGAGACACAGAGACAGACAGAGACAGACAGATATGCTGACAGACAGACAGACAGGCAGAAAGACAGAAACAGAGACAGAGAGGCAGTATGCAGCATAACACTCCAGGCAGACATCCCCATTTCCATGTCCATTTCCCTTGTCAGGAGAGAGCATACAGACAGTACAGATTGCGTCCCTGCTACCTCTGACCCTGGTGTGTTGACAAGAAACCTACAGGCACACATGTTCTTCTCCTCTTCTCCTCTCTTATCTTCTCTTCTCTTCCTTTCTCTTCTCATCTCTTCCTTTCTCTTCTCTTCTCTTCTCTTCTCATCTCTTGTCTTCTCTTCTCTTCTCCTCTCTTCTCTTCTCTTCCCTTCCCTTCTCTTCTCATCTCTTCTCATCTCTTTTCTTCTCATCTCTTTTCTTCTCTTTCTCTCTCTTCTCTTCTCTTCTCTTTTCTTCTCTTTTTTTCTCTTCTCTTCTTCTCTCTTTTCTTCTCTTCTCTTTTCTTCTCTTCTCTTCCTTTCTCTTCTCTTCTCATCTCTAATCTTTCTTTCTCTTCTCTTCTCTTCTCTTATCTTATAGTCCTTTCTCTTCCCTTCTCTTCTCTTCTTCTCTCTTCTCTTCTCTTCTCTTCCCTTCTCTTCTCTTCTCTTCTCTCTTCCCTTCTCTTCTCTTCACTTCCTTTCTCTTTTCTCTCCTCTTCTCTTCACTTCTCTTCTCTTTTCTCTTCTCTTCTCTTCTCTTCTCTTCTTTTCTCTTCTCTTTACGAGTAGCTCTTTCTTAATGTATAGCATCAACTATCTTGCAATCACAGATTGCTAGAATCTTGATATGATGCTGTCTGTCTGTCTGTTTCTGTCTGTTTGTCTATGTCTGTCTAACAGTCTGTGTGTCTCTATCTCTCTGTATCTGTCTGTATCTGTCTCTCTCTCTCCTCTCTGTGTCTCTCTCCCTCTCTGTGTCTCTCTCTGTTTCTCCTCTGTCTCTCGTCTCTGTCTCTATCTATGTCTCTCTCTCTGTCTTTCTGTCTCTGTCTCTCTGTCTCTCTGTCTCTCTGTCTCTGTCTCTGTCTCTCTGTCTCTCTCTCTCTCTCTCTCTCTCTCTCTCTCTCTCTCTCTCTCTCTCTCTCTCTCTCTCTCTCTCTCTTGAAGAAGAAGAAGAAGAAGAAGAAGAAGAACAACAACAACAACAACAATAACAACCTGAACTAGAAGAAAGGGAGGAAGAGGATGAAAAGCATGGTGGAAGCTTTAAAAAAAAAAGGAGAGAACACACTTGATTGTTGAAAGTTTGGAAAATGTTAGTTTAAGGAGGAATTTTATTCTAGCAAAACAACATTGCACATCACTTAGAATACAACAAATACAACAAGTATAAACCAAATAAAGAGTGGTGGAACTGTTGAAATACACATTCTCCAAAACATTCCTGTTTTACCAACTTTCCTTTTCTCAATCACTTTCACACAACTACTTTCTTTCTTCAATCACTTTTCACATAACTACTTTCTTTCTTCAATCACTTTTCACGTAACTACTTTCTTTCTTCAATCGCTTTTCACATAACTACTTTCTCTCCTCAATTACTTTTCACATAACTGGGACTCCCACGCATTAAACTGAACAAGAATCAATCAAATCTCGTTTTACCATAGTACACACTTGTTTGCTGATTCTCAGAGTCAAGCAGTCAAATTATGTAACAATTTCATAAAAGAAAGAAAGAAAGAAACAAAAGAAAAGAAAAGAATGAAAGAATGAATGAAAAACAGAAAGAAAAGAAAAGAAAGAAAGACTGAATGAAAAACAGAAAGATCAGAAAAGAAAGAAAGAAAGAAAGATTAGAAAGAAAGAAAAAGAAAGAAAGAAAAAGAAAAAGAAAAAAAAGAAAAAGAAAGAAAGAAAAAAGAAAAAGAAAGAAAGAAAGAAAGAATTACTGAATGAAAAGAAAGAAGAAAGATTAAAAAAAGAAAAGAAGATCGATAGATAAAAAGAATAAAAAGAAAATAACAAAGAAAGAAAGAAAGAAAGAAAGAAAGAAAAGAAAAGAAAGCAAGAAAAGAAAAGAAAAGAAAGAAAAGAAAAGAAAGCAAGAAAAAAAAAGAAAGAAAGAAAGAAAAGAAAAGAAAGAAAGAAAAACAGAAAAGAAAGAAAAGAAAAGAAAGCAAGAAAAGAAAGAAAAGAAAGAAAAGAAAGAAAAGAAAGAAAAGAAAGAAAGAAAGAAAGAAAGAAAGAAAGAAAGAAAGAAAGAAAAGGAAGAAAGAAAGAAAAGTAAAGAAAAGAAAGAAAGATAAAAAGAAAAGAAAAGAAAAAGAAAGAAAGAAAAAGAAAGAAAGAAAAAAAAGAAAGAAAAGAAAGTAAAGAAAAGAAACGAAAGAAAGACAGACAGACAGACAGACAGACAGACAAAAAGAAAGAAAAGAAAAGAAAGAAAGATAAAAAGAAAAGAAAGAAAAGAGAGAAAGAAAAGAAAAGAAAGCAAGAAAAGAAAGAAAAGAAAAGAAAGAAAGAAAAGAAAGAAAAACAAACCCTAGCACTCTTCCACAGCCAACTCTGCTTCCATCGATTCACTCTCACTTTCCTCTCACTCCCACCACTCACCCACTTCGAAAAGTAAGAGATGGTCAAAAAAAGAAGAAAAAAAAAAAGAGAGAATAATTAAAAGGGAAGTGTGTGTGTGTGTGTGTGTGTGTGTGTGTGTGTGTGTGTGTGTGTGGGGTGTGTGTGTGTGTGTGTGTGTGTGTGTGTGTTTTGTGTGTGTGTGTGTGTGTGTGTGTGTGTGTGTTTTGTGTGTGTGTGTGTGGTTTTGTGTGTGTGTGTGTGTGTGTGTGTGTGTGTGTGTGTGTGTGTGTGTGTGTGGTGTGTGTGTGTTCGTGTGTGTGTGTGTGTGTGTGTGTGTGTTGTGTGTGTGTGTGTTGTGTGTGTGTGGTGTGTGTGTGTGTGTTGTGTGTGTGTGTGTGTGTGTGTGTGTGTGTGTGTGGATGGAGGAGGGGGGGGGGGGTGAGGAGGACAGATGACAACTGAGAGTGCAGATCAACACATGGAGTAGTGATGAAGCATGCTGTGAAGAGGATACGAGCAAAGGGCATGTTCCTCCTTAGACACATCTTCTTCCCTGATTTTTTTTTTTGCTTGCTCTCTCTGTCTGTTTGTCTCTCTTTGTCTGTCTGTCTGTGTTTTTCTATTTGTGTGTGTGTGTGTGTGTGCGTCTGTCTGTCTGTCTCGCTCTCACTCTCGCTCTGTCTCTCTGTCTCTCTCGCCTCTAGCTCTCTCTGTCTGTCTCACTGTCTCTCTCTTTCTGATTCTTTCTGTCTGTCTCTGACTCATTGTCTGTCTGTCTGTCTGTCTGTCTGTCGTCTGTCTGTCTGTCTGTCTCTCTCTCTCTCTCTCTCTCTCTCTCTCTCTCTCTCTCTCTCTCTCTCTCTCTCTCTCCTTCTCTCTCCTCTCTCTCTCTCTCTCTCTCTCTCTCTCTCCCTCTATCTAGATCAGATTCGGGATGCAGGCTACAGTGGAGATACTATAAAGAACTATGTGGGTGGGCTGAGAAACAGATCCCTGCAGAGAAATCTCAGGGACGTTTCTAGAAACAACGACTTTCTTCATGTGTATACCTCTGATGAAATACCTGATACTATCATTTGTGAAAGTGAAGATATGATTTTTCAGTTTATCTGGACAGATGACACTTACAACCCTGCTGATTACTTTTGGTTTGCAAAAAAAGAACACCAGGCAACTGACTCAGGAGGAAAAAGACATTTATTCCAAGCTGCAGCTGTGGACACCTGCCGATCGTGACAGAATCAAAGACAGAATTAGTGCTGGACTGGATGTTTTACATGTTATGATGGATGCTATCAGATTTTTTCTGGGTTAGAAGTGACTGTGGTTGCCTGTATATGTGCGTGTGTGAGTGTGTGTGTGTGCATGCGCACCCTCTTGTGCGTGCGTGCGCGCGTGTGTGTATGTGTGTGTTGTGTATGTTCGTGCGTGTGTGTGTGCGTGCATGTGTTTGTGCGTGCGTGTGTGCGTGTTCGTGCGTGTGTGTGTTCGTGTGTGTGCGTGTGTGCGTGTGTGCATGCATATGTGTGTGCATATGAGAGAGAGAGAGAGAGAGAGAGAGAGAGAGAGAGAGAGAGAGAGAGAGAGAGAGAGAGAGCAAAACAGGAGGTTAGGCATATTGTGAGTTAGGTTTTTCACGTGTTGGAAAGAGCATGAGTTACCGGATCAGACGGAATGTAGGGACAGGAAGCCCTGTCACAGACTCGGTGTTTAAATGATGTTTGTGGTTGTTGTTACCCTCCCCCCTCCCTTTCCCCATTAGCAATGGGCGAAAGTGTTAGGCACCAATTCATCTGAATCGTAATGTAAAACACTTCACCATGTCGTGGAATCCATGCCATGTCGACCATTTGGGCTGTAGAAATGATACATCTGTATTTTTGAAAATACGTGTTTTGTGCCTAGGCCCCTTCCCACTGTCCCCTTGTAAATGGGCTTTAACAGCTTATTACAATAAAATATTGTCATTGTCATTGTCTCTCTCCCTCTCTCTCTCTCTTTCTGCGCACGTTTGTGTGTGTGTGTGTGTGTGTGTGTGTGTGTGTGTGTGTGTGTGTGTGTGTGTGTGTGTGTGTGTGTGTGTGTGTGTGTGTCTGTGTCTCTGTGTGTGTGTTGTGTGTGTGTGTGTGTCTGTCTGTCTGTCTGTCTGTCTGTCTGTTCTTCTCCTTCGCTGTCGAACACTCAGACAGAAGCTAGTGCTGTCTGTCATAAGAGGGAAAATGCGTGCTCTGCATCTACCCCCCCCCCCCCTCCCTGTCCTTCGGATGAGACTATAAACCAAGGCCACGTGTGTGAACGCACGCAGAACATCTTGCGCGCACACGTTAAATCCTGTTCCGCTTTTCGGAAGAGTAGGCCATTGTGTGCCGGTGGGAACAGATGACAAAATTTACAAAACCGCATACACACGCGGACTTGATGTAATAAAAATAGCAGCACATAAGTGCTTATTCCATTATCCTCGATATAAAAAAAAAACTGAGCGCTTTGATTTGTTGCTTTACAAGATTCAGCGCTATATAAATTCCATACATTATTATTATTATTATTATAATTATAATTATTATTATTATTATTATTAGAAGAGGGAACATGCGTGCTGTGCATCAACCCCCCTGACAAGTCAGACCTAGTGCCCGCCACTTGGGCTTGGGAGAGAATTGTTATGATGGAAATCTGTCTTTAAAAAAATGAAAAGGAGGAGGAGGGGAAGGGGTGAGCAGGAGAATGGACCCCAAAAAGGCAGAAAACAGTCAAGAAAAGAAGACTATGACGGGAAGACAAGGAACAAGGTAGAAACAAAGAGAGGGATAGAAAAGAAGCAGGAATTCCTGGCACAGAATTGGTAGAAGGTGGGAATGTTATTTAGACTGACAGTGCCCATGACATCCCCACGGGGGAAGTGTCAAATCAAGTCAGGTCAAATTTTTATTTTCAGATGGTACATTGAATATGCAATGCACTTGCTTTTTTTCATCAAGCCATCTATCTAGGAACAAAAAACACTGTGTGCCGGTGGGAACAGATGACAAAATTTACAAAACCGCATACACACGGGTCTGGATGTAAAAAAGAACATAAGTGCTTTTTCCATTATCCTCGATATAAAAGAATAAGATAAAAAATAAAATAAAATTAAAACACACACACACACGCAACGCAATATAACACAACAAAAACTAACCCAAAACCCAACATAACACAACACACACACACACACACACACCACACACACCACACACCACAATTCTTTTCACATACTCACGTACAAACGCGCACACATTTGTACTCCTTAGATTTGGATTACATAAAAATGAGTGTAAAGAGAGAGAAGAGAGAGAAAGGAGAGAGAGAGAGAGAGAGAGTGAGAGAGAGAGAGAGAGGCGGAGAGGAGAGAGAGAGAGAAGAGAGAGAGGGGAGGAGAGAGAGGAGAGAGATACATTTGTTATCTTTTTTAGCACTTTTTTGTAATCTAGGGTTGAGAAATTAAGCAGAATTGCTGACATTCTCACGCAGGACCTTGCATAAGGATTGAAATGATGAAAGTGCTCTGTCATTTCATGTCATTATTTCTATTACCAAAGTTGACGGTGTTGGATAATTATTATTAAGGGGATTAGAAGGCCTCGATGTTGGACTTGAAGTGAATGTTCATGGCAGTGACTGGTTTTAAAGAGATGACAGCTAGCCCTGATCATGATTATGTTTTTTGAAGGTCCCTTGAGGCTATGAACAGCATTGAATGAAATGAAATGAAGTGAAATGTGGTGTGTGTGTGTGTGTGTGGTTTGTGTGTGTGTTGTGTGTGTGTGTGTTGGGTGTGTGTGTGTGTGTGTGTGTGTGTGTGTGTGTGTGTGTTTGTGTTGTGTGTTGTGTGTGTGTGTTGTGAGTTGTTTGTTTTGTTGTGAGTGAGTCTCTCTCTCTCTCTCTTCTCTCTCTCTTCTCTCTCTCTTCTCTCTTTTCTCCCCTCTCTCTCTCTTTTAACATTTAACATTAGTGTTAAAAGCGTTTTGTATATTCTTGTTTTTCTGTCTGTATGTACCCGTCTAATCTCCGTCTTATCTCTGTCTCTGCCTGTCTGTTGTCTGTTTGTTGTTCTCTCCCCCCCTCCCTCCCCCCTCTTTCCTCTCTCTCTCCGCTCCCCTCTTCTCTCTCATTCTCTTTGATTTTCATCTAATTTCGTAGTAATATTTCATTATGAGCTCATTTTAATCTTCAAATTGGAATGCATCTAAAAACTGCCCGATTTTTACTGTTTGCATACTTTGTTTACTTGAAGGGGTTTTGTTGCATTGAGTGTGTGTTTGTCTATTTTGCTGCTAGTTTGTTTCAGTTTTCTGTTTGATTAGTGATGGTGTGTGGGGGCGGGGGGGGGGGGGGGTATGTAGTTTTTCTTGACTTTTCCTTCTTTTCTGTTTTTGTCTGTTTTTTCTGGGGGGGGGGGGGGGGGGGGTTGTGAGAGCAGGGTTTGTAAAGAAGCCCTGTGCTTATCCATTTACTCTCAATAAACATTTCGAGTTCGAGAGTTCGAGTTCGAGTTCGAGTTCTCTGTCACACACCACAGAGTGATTTTGTAAAGGGTAGGTGGCCTGCAGCTTACCTACCCTCTACCTAAAACATTAAAAGCCCCTTCTACTTCAAATTCTAACCTGACGACTACATCAATCACGCCCCCACCCCACCCTCACTCCCCCATCAACCCCCACCCCCCACCCACCCCGCTCCGTCCTCTATCCCTACTCACTCCCCATTCCAGTCTTTTCTTTATCCCTCTCTTTGCTTCTGCCTTGGTCCCTTTTTTCCTGTCACCTCCTTCTTGTCCATTTTCTGCCTTCTTGATCCATTCTCCTACCTTTTTTTCTGAAAAGACTTAAGTAAAAAACAACAATTCTCCTCCACACGGAAGTTGGATGCGCTGGGCCTGACTTGTCAGGTGCTTAACGGCAGCGCGACGCGTTTTCCCTCACATGACAGACAGTAGTTGCTGTCTGAGCGTTCAGAGACGAACGAAGAAGATTTCAGTCATTGTATACTAGTCGTTTGTTAAATCTGTCTGATGAGTTTATCAATCCATTTTCTGTGTTCAGTCACTTACTTAATGCACTTATAAAAGCTTCCAAACTAAACCAAAACAGTTACGTATTTCTGATTTTTTTCCCCTGTGATAAAACTATTCTTTTCATGGGGAAAACAGTCTCAATAAACAAAAGAGAGACACAATCAATAGTTTACACAAAAACAATCAAGCTAAGAAAACAAGTTTAAAGTTTATCACTACAGAAAAAGATCTGCCATCCATAAACAATCACACTGAGAGAAAAAAGTAAACGGTTTACCGCTACATTAAAATTATTTCCATCTGAAAACAAAGTATAAACAGTTTACCACTTCAGCAACATTGTTTCCATCTGAAAACAAAGTATAAACAAGTAAACAGTTAACCACTTCAGCAACATTATTTCCATCTGAAAACAAAGTATAAACAAGTAAACAGTTAACCACTTCAGCAACATTATTTCCATCTGAAAACAAAGTATAAACAAGTAAACAGTTTACCACTTCAGCAACATTATTTCCATCTGAAAACAAAGTATAAACAAGTAAACAGTTTACCACTTCAGCAACATTATTTCCATCTGAAAACAACGTATAAACAAGTAAACAGTTTACCACTTCAGCAACATTATTTCCATCTGAAAACAACGTATAAACAAGTAAACAGTTTACCACTTCAGCAACATTATTTCCATCTGCAAACAACGTATAAACAAGTAAACAGTTTACCACTTCAGCAACATTATTTCCATCTGAAAACAAAGTATAAACAAGTAAACAGTTTACCACTACAGCAAAAAAATTTCCATCTAAAAGCAAAGTATAAAAAAGTAAACAGTTTACCACTTCAGCAAAATTATTTCCATCTGAAAACAATCAAAGAAAAAAGTAAACAGGTTTTTTTTAATACAGAAAATGTTGTTCCTATAAAAAATAACGAAGTTAAATAACTTTCAAGGAAAGTAAGATCGTTTAACGTAAAAGGTTAACCATACTCTCCACAATCATCTGAAGGCAATCAAACTGAGGGATGGAAAAGTAAACACGTTACCACTAGAGCAAAAGTTTTATCCTATAAAAACGAAATCAATCTGATTAGATGGTTTTCAAATAAAATAAGAAGTAGAGCCTTGGACACAAAAAATGCACCATACTCTCCACAATCCTTTCCATCTGAAGACAACCAAACTGAAGGATGAAAAAATTGAACAGTTCACCACAACAGCAAAAGTTTTCTCCTATAAAAACCAAATACAATTAAATATATTTTTCAAGGAAAGTAAATAAATACACCCTTTGACTGAAAAAAGTTGACCATACTCTCCACAATTCAGTCGATCTGAAGACAATTAAATAGATGGAGGGGACTAGAACACTTTAATAATAATAATAATAATAATAAATGGAATTTGTATAGCGCCATATCTTGCAAAGACAAATCAAAGCGCTTGCATTCAAAATATTCTTACAGAGTCATGCAGCCAATAACTATCAAAAGCTTAAACAAAATTCAAATGTACGCACCTATATATACATACACATGCACACGCACACACACACACACACACACACACACACACACAGGTTGTAGGCTTTGGCAGGGTAATGGGATTTGGGCTGTTGAAGGCAAGGGGCAGTTTTGAGATGAAAAGAGGGAAAAAGTTAGGTTTGAAACAAATATGTCTTGAGGCTGGATTTAAATGTGTCATATGTAGGCCTCTGTCAAAGAGAGAAAGAGGAAGGTTGTTCCAGATGGATGGACCAGAAATAGAGAAAGAGCGACGACCAACGGTGGACTGGTTGAATCTAGGTATTCGTAAGCACAAGGTATCTGCAGCAGAGCGGAGGGGACGAGAAGGAGTGTACAGATGAAGACATTCACAGAGGTAGGAGGGTGCTGTTTGGTGGAGACATTTGTAACAGAGGGTACTGATCTTATAGTTTACTCTCTGTGGCACAGGCAACCAGTGGAGAGATCGCAAGAGAGGAGTAATGTGTTCAGACTTTTTCTTTCTGAGGAATAGGCGAGCTGCAGAGTTTTGTATACGTTGAAGGGAGTGGATAGATGTTGCTGGCAGACCAGCTAAAAGAGAATTGCACTAGTCCAGACATGAGAGAATGAAAGACGCAACAAGTTTAGATGTTGCATCAGTGGACAGGTACTTTCGAATTGCACTTTACTACAACATCAAAAATTCTGCTACTATTCAAAACAATATTACAAAATTTTGTCAAGCGATGTAAGGAGTAGATATCCTTTTGACGCAAAACGTTGACCATACTCTCCACACCCCCACCCCCCACCCCCCCTTACCCCCCATAGCAGAGCCTCGGAGCCATAAAGCACATGAGGTCTTAAGAAAGCCATTGGATCCACGCCAGGGACCCAGTTTACCCCTTCAACTGCACGCTGAAAGGTTGCAATTGCGCAATCGATGCCAACACTTCCTAAAATAAGCACTGTTGATACGATGGGGTTTCTCTGCTTGCTTTGTTTTTTATTTTATTTGTTTCATTTAGGAAATGTTCCCTGGTCAGATTTCCCCCCCCCAGGTGTGGGTTTTTTTCCGTTTGCCCTTTAGCGCAGTTTTGGCTGGCTAATAGTGTAGTTGGTAATTGTCCTTCATGGGATGATTCTAGTGTTTTTGACTTGACTTGACTAGGTAAATTTTATGGTACTTAGTATTTTTCTTCTTCTTTTCTTCTTCTTCTTCTTCTTCTTCTTCTTCTTCTTCTTCTTCTTCTTCTTCTTCTTCTTCTTCTTCTTCTTCTTCTTCTTCATCTTCTTCTTCTTCTTCCTCCTCCTCCTCCTCCTCCTCTTCTACTTCTTTCCCTGCATCCATTGGCCATGCTTTTTTTTTTTTGGGGGGGGGGGGGGTTTACTGATGTGGTTCGCATAACAAGATCTGCAGCAGTCCGCTGAAGCAACCCCGCTAGGCCTCACATGAACAGTTGTTCCTGGACTCTACTGGGCCTAGTGGTTAAAACGAGGGCAAAATAGTCTTGTGGTCAGAGGTTGAGCTCATGATCTGACGACCTGAGTTCGAGCTACCATTGAGACACCCGTTCATGTGGATCCGCACCCCCCCCCCCCCCCCCCTTTGCAGTTAAGATCAGTACCGATTCCATTCCCTCAAAAGGCCATTGGATGAGATTATAAACCGACTTCCCGTGCGCGAATGCGCACAGATATCTTGTACACAGTTTTTTAAAAAAAACACCTGTCCTGATATGTTTGGACGTCATGCCCAAAGTCGGAATACCGCTCCTTTAATCATGTTCAAAAACGATCACATTCACACAATCTCACCATAGGTCAACCTTGGACCTCTAGCCGAGATTCGGGAAGGGGGGGGAATTATGATTAAAACAATCATAAAAATCATTGTGTTTTACGAGCAAAGAAGAATAAAACAGGTAGGAAAGTACAAATCAATTTGTAGACTGAAAATACCACATAAAAATCATCAGATTAATCATCTAAATGGAGTGATCTGCTACCAGCCTAAAAGAAAAAAGAAACATATCACATGTCTGCAACAAGACAAACAAGGGTAGCAACGAGGTCAGAAAGAGTTACATCAACATCTCAGCCTCTCTGCTGAGGTTCGCCTTGTTTGGACATGTTGTTGCTGCTGCTGCTGCTGGTGCTTTTTTTTGTTTTGGGGGTGGGTTTTTTTTTGGGGGGGGTAAAAACTCTTTTATATCAAGGTTAATGGAATAAGCACTTATGTGCTTTTCTACATCTACTCCCCGTGTGTATGCGGATTTGGGAATTCTGTCATCTGTTACCACTGGCACACAATGGCCTACTCTTACAAAAATCGGAACAGGATTTAACGTGTGCGCAAGATGTTCTGCGTGCGTTCGCACACGGGGCCTCGGTTTATAGTCTCATTCGAAGGATGTGTGTGTGTGTGTGTGTGTGGTGTGTGTGTGTGTGTGTGTGTGTGTGTGTGTGTGTGTGTGTGTGTGTGTGTGTGTGTGTGTGTGTGAGAGAGAGGAGAGAGAGAGAGAGAGAGAGAGAGAGAGAGAGAGAGGAGAGAGAGAGAGAGAGAGAGAGAGAGAGAGGAGAGAGAGAGAGAGAATTTCATCAGCCGTGATCATGATGATAAATGATCAACTACATTATCTGCAATTCGATTACAATCTATTATACAGTACATTTATATAAAATAAAATAAAATAAAAGAAAGGTTACAGGTGTAATGATGATTATTTGTTGTTGCAGATTTTGCAGATGGTGTTGCCTCTCTCTGTCGCCGCCAAGAACGTAACAGTGGAGTGTAACCTGTATGGTGAAGAACCCATGTGTCCGGCACATCACTGCTGTGTGAAAAAGGTGTAATGTGAGAGTGTGTGTGTGGGGGGGGGGGGGGGGGTATGGGGGGTTTATTGTGTGTGTTGTGTGTGTGTGTGTATGTGTGTGTGTGTGTGTGTGGAGGGGGGGGGGTAGGGGAGGTGGGGAGGGGGGTATTCGTGTGTGTGTGTGTGTGTGAGGGGAGGGGGGGGGGTGTTGATATTCGTGTGTTGTGTGTGGTGTATGTGTGGTGTGTTTGTGTGTGTGTGTGTGGTGTGTTTGTGTGTGTGTGTGTGTGTGTGTGTGTGTGTTGTGTGTATGTGTGTGTGTGTGAGGGGGGGAGATATTCGTGTGTGTGTGTGTGTGTGTGTGTGTGTGTGTGTGTGTGTGTGTGTGTGGTGTGTGTGTGTGTGTGTGTGTGTGTAGGGGGGGTATTCGTGTGTGTGTTGGGGGTATGATTTGTGTGTGTTGCGTCTTTGTGTGTGTGTGTGTGTGTGTGTATGCGTTTGTGGTGTGTGTGGTGGGGGGGGGGGCAGGTGATATTCGTGTGTGGTGTGTGTGTGTGTGTGTGTGTGTGTGTGTGTGTGTGTGTGTGTGTGTGTGTGTGTGTTGTGTGTGTGTGTGTGTTTGTTTGTGTTTATTTTACTCTTTTATTTCGAGGATAATGGAATAAGCATTCATGTGAATTTTTTATCCAGTCCTCGTGGGTATGCAGTTTTGTAAATTTTGTCATCTGTTCCCACCGGCACATATTGGCCTACTCTTACGAAAAGCGGAACGGGTTTTAACGTGTGCCCAAGATGTTCTGTGTGCGTCTGCACACGGGACCTCGGTTTATATTCTCATCCGAAAGACTTTTGGGGAGAGTGGAGTCTGCACTGAAGTTAACTCCAGAGGAAAAATCCTCTCGAACGAGAATCGAACCCGGCTACTACTACTACCACTGTGCTGCTGCTGCTGCTGCTGCTGCTGCTGCTGCTGCTGCTGCTACTACTACTACTACTACTACTACTACTACTACTACTACTGCTATTTCCACTACTGCTGCTGCTGCTGCTGCTGCTGCTGCTGCTGCTGCTGCTGCTGCTACTACTACTACTACTACTACTACTTCCACTACTGCTGCTGCTATTGCTGCTGCTGCTGCTGCTGCTGCTGCTGCTACCACTACTTCTACTACTATGCTGTTTTTGTTTCTGCTGCTGTTGCTGTTGCTGCTGTTGCTGTTAGTGGTTTTGTTTCTGCTGCTGTTGCTGCTACTGGTTTTGTTTCTGCTGCTAATGCTGTTGCTGCTGTTGCTGCTACTGGTTTTGTTTCTGCTGCTAATGCTGTTGCTGCTGTCTGTTCTTTTTGATGCTGCTTGTAATGCATGCTCTGTCACTGCTGCTGCCACTGTATCTGCTGTTGCTGCCACTCTTATAGTGGCTGCTGCATTACCTTGCTGCCGCTGATTCAAGGGGATATTTTCCCCTGCAGTTAACATCAGTGCAGACTCCACTCTCCCAAAAAGTCCTTTGGATGAGACTATAAACCGAGGTCCCGTGTGCGAACGCACGCAGAACATCTTGCGCACACGTTAAATCCTGTTCCGCTAATCGTAAGAGTAGGCCATTGTGTGCCGGTGGGAACACATGACAGAATTGACAAAACCGCAAACACACGGGGACTGGATCTAAAAAAAAGCACATAAGTGCTTATTCCATCACCATCGATATAAAAGAATAAAATAGAAATGAAACATAAAATTCTCTTGATGCTGCTGCTGCTGCTAATTCTCTTGCTGTTGACCGCTGCTGCTGCTGCTGCTGCTAATTCTCTTGCTGTTGACCGCTGCTGCTGCTGCTGCTGCTAATTCTCTCGCTGTTGACCGCTGCTGCTGCTGCTGCTAATTCTCTTGCTGTTGACCGCTGCTGCAGCTGATGCTACTGCCTCCTTCAAGCCCTGTCACTTACAACCCCCCCACCCCCACCCACCCCACCCCCTCCGTACAACTGTCACCCGCGTGTTTCACCAAGCCGCGTGGCTGTGGGCAGGTGGTCATTCTCCAACACCCGGACGTGGTGGAGGTGGGCACGGCCTGCGAGCCCTTGCGGACTGAAGGGGAGATGTGTCTGAGGGACAGCGAGGGCTACATGTGCTCCTGCCTGCCCGCCATGACCTGTGACCTCGCCTCGCCCTTTGACACCATGGGCTACTGCAAGCCGCGCCGCTGACACATGACCCCCCCCCCCCCCCCCCCCCCCTGCCTGTCTGCCTGTCTGTCTGTTGTTGTTGTTGCTGGATGGAGGACGCCACGCCTGTTAACTTCACCCCGTTTTGTTTGATGACATGACCTGTCCCTGGGAAAGCACGCGGTTACTTTTGAAATCTGCCGTGACTTAAAGTGGTATGAAATGAAATCTGAGCGCTTTGATTTGTTGCTTTACAAGATTCAGCGCTATATAAACTCCATACATTATTATTATTATTATTATTATTATTATTACTTGAACAGGCGCGTTATGGTGGGACGACAACCACCACCACCACTGAGTCGCTGAAAAGTTCTCTATATATTCCTTAACCACTGTTCCGCCTTTTTTTTTTGTTCTGTGAGTTACGAGTATATGAGGCATGACTTGTTACAGATGACTGTAGAGGGGGGGTAAGGGGAGGTCCCACAGTCGTCTGTGGCATGTCATTGCTTCGTGTCATGTCATGTCACATGACATGCCTGTTATGTACACGTGACCGCGTGGTTTTCATGTAGTAATAATAATAATAATAATAATAATAATAATAATAATAATAATCTGGGATTTCTTTCTCTTTCTCCTTTTTTTCTTTTACAAAATTTAAAGAAAAACGTCGTGAAATTCACGATTGCAGTCAATACGGCTTTGAATATCTAGTGTTATTATTACAAGCCATTGCCTGGGGGATCTGTCTTGGTGATCTTAGGGTGAACTGTTCTATCTCCTGAGACAGATTTGTCATTCATGGCACTTTTAGAAACTTTTTGATGGAAGCTCTGCATCACTCTTGCAACTGTTTCATACATCTTCTGTCAGGGTTTTTAAAAAAAAAACTTTTAGAGTGCTCTTTCCCTACTTCAAATTGACCTGGCTGTAGTTATTCAGGCACATTTCTTTTTTTTTTAATTTCAATAAAAGAAAATACCGTCATTGGTCAGGGGAAAAAATTACGCGAACTGATAAACAAAAATGTGTTTTAGAGTTCAGTTTTCTGTTGCAATTTAGTTTATATTTATGTGGACAGAGAAGAATGACTATCTGCGTGGCTTCTCACTCTTCTTGAAAAAACTTTGGAATTCACCAGGAAGTATAATTATATTTTGGAGGGTGAATGTTTTGCATAGTGTCGATATACTGCCAACAAAAGCTGGAGAGAGAGCAAACAATCCGAGAAACAGGCCAAAGTAGGCGTTCAAGTAGTGAGGAGCCTTCCTGAGAAGAAATGTTATTTGTTTATATATTTATTTATACCACTTTAAGTCACGTCAGATTTCTCTGCGTGAAATTCGAGCTGCTCTCCCCGGGGAGAGCGCGTCGCCACAGAGCAGCGCCACCCCTTTTTTTTCTTTTTTCTGTCTACAGCTGCATTTCTTTCCCTATCAGAGTGGCTTTTTTCTACAGAATTTTGCCAGGGTCGACTCTCTTGTTGCCGTGGGCTCTTTTACGTGCGCTAAATAATTTTTGTGTAACACACGGGACCTCGGTTTTTCGTCTTATCCGAAAGACTAGCGCCCAGACCACCACTCATGGTCTAATGGTTGGGGAAAATGTTTCGGGTCCAAACGGGATTCGAACCACCGCACACTTCCGACCGGGACTTTTCGCTTTCTAGACAGGCGCGTTACCTCTAGACCACCGATCCATCATGTTT
>CM054158.1:3310439-3335439 GCA_028751875.1 Rapana venosa
TGGTGGGTTCATTTGACTTGATTTTAAAATTTGCACTTTTTCAGTTATTGGGCAACTTGATAAAAAAAA
This sequence comes from Rapana venosa, assembly GCA_028751875.1. NCBI lineage: Eukaryota > Metazoa > Mollusca > Gastropoda > Neogastropoda > Muricidae > Rapana > Rapana venosa. Next base: position 3,310,509 of record CM054158.1, read on the forward strand.
ACCCCAACCTAGGGGGAGAGGGCGGGGGCACCTTTTCAAGCCAGTGTTAGGCCAACACTGGGTCGCATGACGAACAGACTTTACATGTATTCATGGGGAAGGAACGCTCAAAACCTCTCTCTCGTCCTCCCCCTCTTGTGCGTGCTTGTGTGCGTGTTTTTGTGCATTTATGTGGTGTGAATGCCGCACGTACGCATGTGTGGGGATTGAAATAAAAGCAAAATTTTGGGAAAAGGGGCACTGTCTGTGGTATTGTTATTGCCAGTTCTATTACCCTAACATCGTACTTTGAAAAACAAGGGGAAATTAGTTCACATCAATGAAGTTTGAGGGGTAGTGTCTTAAAATTCACTTTGCTATTGTTTGTAAAAAAAAACATTTAAAAACAAAAACACTTATTTTCTTTTCACTTTGGGGTTGGTATTTCAAGACGACTTCCATCACACCAGACTTGATGTTTTTGGTGAGGTTTTAATTCATTGGCGCTATGATTGAAAGACTTTTATTCAGAACTGAAATTTTAATTTTTGTCAATAATCAAATCCAACATCGTTTTAGACAAGGGAACTTTGCTTTCATGTTTGAAATTTGGTTTTTTCAAAAAAAACATTAACCAGGGTATACTTATGCCCCCGGCTAGGCCCTAAATTTTTGGAAAAATGGCCCCTAAAAAGCCCCAAAAAGGCCCAAAATTTTTTTTTCACCAATCTGTATAACCCGCCACGGGCCCCGGCTTTCGTAGCAAAACGTTTCCACTCAAGGCCATCCACTGTCAAAGCTTTCCCCTGTTTTCCCCCTGTCTGCCCCTTCATCTCCCTCCATGTACTGTTCCCCCGAGACATCTGCCATCCAAATGTTTGGGTGACGTGCCTGTACCACCAAGTTTGCCCTTTTTTCACTTAACAGGAGCCCTTTTTTATGGTCCAGGTGTTTTTTTTGCTGGTTTTTTTACTTTCCTCATTAGTATGTGATTTTTGTAGAGGGCTGAAATTTGGGAAAGCACTTCATTCCCCTTGCCTGTATCCTTTCAATGGGCTGCGTTTGGTCCAAGTTTCACATGCTAAAAAAATAGGGAATGATCAGGAAGGGCATCAGTCTGTCTTGAACTGATGGGGATGTTCTTGTTGTTCCGGGGACTTCATTTTGGGTCAATCCGCGGGGGCGGTCACCAAACAACAATGGAAACCCTTTCGGGTAAATAAATTTGGGGCAGACGAAAGTGCTCTTTATCTCTCTTACCATCGTCTTAGACCACGGTCCACCCTCACCAAATTTCATACACGGGTGTGATGGGGCCTATCGGAGCAAATTTTTCAAAACAAAGATCTCCTACGACTTCAAAGATCAGGCAACTCCTAAGAATATTATTATCCATAATCAAAATTGAAAACTTTCGAACTAAAAGTATGGGGAACTGTTTTTGCCCACAAATTAAACTGGACGTTTAAACACTGACGCTTTTAAAAAAAGGACAACAACTGTGTATTTCTAGGAAACTAACCTTTTTTTTTGAAAAAAAGGGAAACTTTCCTGTTTTACAAGTCTTACATAGAATTTTCTAATTTTTGTTTTCATTTTGGTACAATAACCTTAGTTTTAAAAAACAAAAATGGCCTGCAGAGATTTAAAATCTGCTAAAAAAAAATTGGAGAAAGAAAGAGAAACCAAGTCGTTCTGCAATCACAGCTTTTGACGCAAAGCCACGCCATTTTGGCCCACCCTCCCATGCTTTTTTTCCAGAATTTCAGTTGTTCCTTTGGAACGCCGTTTTTAGTGTCCCCCCACAAAACAAACAGAAAAAGAAATTTTTTTTAAAAAAGAAGCATTCGAATTCTGAATTTTACAATGATTTTTTGACTACCTGTTTAACATTTCTTTAATTACTTTCCCGTTGTCATTGTTAAAAGAAATGTAGTAAAAACATAAAAAATGTGTGTGTGTGTGTTGTGTTGGGGGGGGGGTGGGTTTTTTGTTAGTGTGTGAAATAGTCTGTTTTTCTAGGCAACGGTCTTAAAACAAAGGAATTTTTTATATTGGTGTATGGTGTGGGTGTGCTTGGGGTTTGGGGTTTTTCCAAAAGCAATTTGTGCGTGGAAAGTGTGCGTATTTGATTTTTTTAAAAAAAAATTTTTTTTGTCTTCTAGTCAATGGGTTTTTTAAAAATTTTGTTCACAATTTTATGTGTTGGGATGCGTTCGTGGGTGTTTTTGTTGAGTTGTTGTTTGGGGTTTTGGGGGTGTGGTGTTTGACATTTTATTTGAAGCATTTTGGAAAGTTTTAACCCTTTTGAAAATAGCTTTTTTTTCTTTTAGTTTTTTATTTTTATCCCAAACCCTGTCAATATTGTTTAAATTTCCCTTCAAGGGATTTTAAGTGTTTTTGACTTTACTTTACTATCGGAGAGAATGTCAAAGGTTTTTTCCTTAACCGATCTATAGCTCCCAGAAAATTTTTAAACTAAGGATTTTCTTGATTTTCTTCCATCTAAAAAAATTGTCAGGCGGGGGCCAAAAGGGAATTTGTCATTTAGCTGGGTTTTTTTCTGCACGTTTTTCAGGGCCCTAAAAACCCAAAAGGGGTTCATCAAGGGGATTTACCAGGTTGATATTCTTCTCTTTTTCCCGCTTGGGTGTCATGTCATCGGCCCAAATTTGAAATTTTTTAAATTTTCCTGCCTCGGGGTGCTGAAGTTGCCCCCACTAATTTTTTTTAATTTCGTTTGGGCCTTATTCTCCTTTTAAAAAGATGTTGAAGAGGGTGGGAGAGAACGACAAACCCCCGGGGTACTCCCAACCCTTTGGTTTTGGGAACCCCCTCCTATTTGCCGTCCCTGGTAGACTGCATGGTTCTTTTCTATAGAGGCCCCTTTTATGGTTTTTCCCCAGGTTTGGATTGAATTTTTACCCGCCCCTGGTTGCCCCCAGAAAAAGCATGCCGACTCTTTTTCAAATGCCTTTTTTAAAATCTACAAAGGGGCGTGGAAAAATTTTTTGTTGGGTTCAAGTATTTCCACAAAAGGGATTTAAGGGTTGGGAAAAATTTTTTTTATTTTGCTTTCCTTCCTGCTATGAAACCTTCCCGTTTTTTCTTTGATGTTTTTTCACTTCAGGGTTTTTCCCGTTCAGGAGGATTCCTAAAAATGACTTTGTTTTGGAAACTGTCAAAGGTGATGTTTTGGTAGTTTTTTGGCATAGGTGTAAACGCCTTTCTTTGGGGGATTTATAATCAGGGGCCGTTCCCCTGTCTGCCCGTTTTTATTGCAGATGTGAGTAACAAACCCCTTTTCATGGGCCCCTCCCCCTGATGGAAAAGTTGGTACTCCCCTGTCTATTATCTATCTATCTATCTACTGTCCCGTAGGGTTTTACGGGCCGTGGGGCCCCCCAAAACTCCCCCAACCAGTTCCCCCATTCCTCTCTCCCGTTCTGCCTTTCCTTTTAGGGGTTTTGTTTTATTTTTAGCCTGCCCCTTCGCTGATGTTATCCTCCCCCTTTCCTTGGGCCCGCCTCTTCTTCTTCCCCCTTGGCAGGGGGTTTGTTAAAAAAACCCTTTTTAAGTCCTTTGGTCTTTTTGACATGCCCCTACATTTAAGTTTACGCTTTTTCCGATTGTTTTGAAGGTTCTCATTTTGGGGGCCCAAAGGTTTTTTTGGATTCTGTTATTGGGACCTTTCGTTGCTTTTGGGTCCTTTTTAGGAGATGGGGAAAAGGGGTCCCGAAAGATTCAACTCAAACCCCCTGTTTCTTTCTCCTTTCCAAAATTTCAGTCGGGGCCCTTTACTCCAGGAAAACAGAAAAAATGGGTTTGACAAGGGGCGCATTTGTCTGAACTTGGGGGATTTAAATGAATATTTTTTTCTCTCCGATGGGGGTTTAGTTTTTAAGTTTCGTTGTTTGTTTCAAATCCCGCATACTAAATTTCCCGGCTTGGGGCCTGGTCTGATTTTAAAAGGCCTCCCAAGTAATTTAAACTTTGAAAATGTTTTCCCGCTTCTGGCATTAACCCCTTAAAACATTTCTAATGCCGTTGGGTAATTAGTCATCCCGTTTGGTCTTTCGCAAATTATTTCCTGCCGTATGTTTTGGGGGCCTTATTCAGGTGTTCTGTTTTGGCTGGCAAGCTCTTTTTTGATCCTGCTATTTTCCCCAAAAGTCAACGCAAGCGGAGGTTTTTGATCGTTTTTCCACCAAAGGGGACTGATCCCTTTTGATGTTCCAGGGATCAGCCAAGATTTTTCAAAGGAAAATGTTTTTAAAAAAATGTGGGTTTAGGGGTAGACAAACCCCCTTACTCCAACTGGTGTTGGAAAAACCCCCTTTTCCAAAGTTGTTGTTGTATTTCACTGCACTGGTGGCCCCGCTGTACAGCTGTTTGATGACTTTTATCAGGTTTTTTATTGATGGGTGTACAAAAATTTATGGTTGCCCAAAGCTGCAAAGGGCCCCAAACCCCGTCAAATGTTTTCTTAAAAATCTATTTTTTACGTGGGAAAAGGGCCCGGGTTTAAAAAATTTAAGGTTTCCCCTCACATAGTATTCCCCGGGGGTTGAATATTTTGGGTTTTTTGTGCGCGCCCTGTCGAAACCTGTTTGTTCCCCAGCAATGATGGTCCTGCTTGGGGGGGGCTTCAAAATTTTTCAAAATTTTTTTTATTGCGAGATGGTAAAAACCTCTGGCATGGCCCCTCCTCCTTTATGGAATGGGTTGGGTACTCCTCCCGTTGCCAGATCTTAAAGCAGAAGTGATAAACCCCCTGTTTATTGGGCCCCCTCCTCCGCCTGGAACCCTTCTGTTTGGGGTGTTGGCCATTCCTGCTGATTCCCCCTTTTTTAGTGCCTTACTGCACTGTTTAGCTTCTTCCCGGAGGATGGGGGGAGCTTTCTGGGTTGGTTGGTGGAGGGGCAAAACCCCACAAATTTGGGGGCTCCTGTTTGTTCGGGGAATGTACAATTTTGAGCGGTTTCTCGGTTTCAAACCCCTTAAAATATCTTCATTTTTCTCTGAGACTTTCCCTTCTTTTTCTTCGATGGGAGTATTGTCCCTTGTTTTGAGCTTTTCCCGGTCCCTTTTTCCCCGCTTTTAGGTTTTGGGGTTGTTTTTCTGCAGGGTCTCTTTTATACTTCACAGTGTTCTTCAATTTTAAGTCTCCTTTGCTTTTTCTTGGGCTGTTTTTAAAATTGCTGATTGGCTTCTCGTAAAGTTTTTTTCACCTTCGCCCCCTCCTTCTTTTGTGCTTCAGTTCTCTGGCGGTCACAAAAGATTGAGGGGGTGTCCCTTTTTGTGACCCCGGGCCCTTTTTTGTTGGCCCCGGGGTTTTCCAAAGGGTGGAAGTCAGCTGTTTCAGTCACGGCATGTTTAAAACTGCTGATCAAGGGTTTCAAAATTCAGTGTCCCGGTTTTCCAAAAATGAGGAGTGGGGCAAAACCCTTTTCCCCCTGTCGTTGCTTTCCCTATGATTGGTTTCCCTTTAAATTTTTTCGAGATTGAACTTTATCCCTTTTTCTTCCCCCCTTTCCCTTAAAATTTTCTTGGGAAGGGGAAAAAGTGGCAAAAACTGCAACCCAAGACCAATAAAGAGGCCCGGGGCTGTTAAATGTGCCCGTGTCCAAAAACCTTAAAAAAAAAAAGGGTTTTAGGGTGTTAAAAAGGGCCAGTGCCCAAAAAGCTGAAGGTTTGGGGAAAGAGGCTGGGGCTGTTAGAATTTTGCCCTGTCAACAAGCTGAAAAGGGGTTTAAAAAAGGCTGGGGGCGTTAGAATGTGCCAGTGTAAAAAACTTGGGGTGGTGAAAGAGGCCCTTTAGGGCTGTTAGAAAGTGCCAGTGTCAAAAAGCCCGGAGGTGGTGAAAGAGGCTTGAGGGGTGTTAAAAAGTGCCAATGTCAACAACCCGAAAGAGGGGTTGTGGGTTTTAGAATGGCCAGTTTAACACCCTGGAAAGGGGGTGACCACAGCTGGTCCCCAAACCATCTAGGGGGGACATGGCACAGCCCCAAAGGAATCAACCCCAGTCAAATAGAGGGCATCATGGAAAAAGGGGCTTCAGTCCCGGTGATATTGCAAAGACCAGGGGGCATAAAAGGAAGCGACCATGGGCTTGGGGATGATGATGATGTTTTGAAATCCGCCCCCAAGGGCAAGTCAAAAACACTTTAAAAATCCCATGAAGGGCCAAATTTCAATTGAAAGAGAAAATTTTGAAAACAAGAGTTCTTTGCAAGGTGTTAACTTTAAGGCAAGTAAGAAGAGATGGATTAGATAAGTGTGTGTGTTAGTGGTTATGGAAATTTTGCATTTGGGGGTCCAAAAAATGTAGAAAAATTTTTATGAAATATTTAATGACTTTTTTGGAAATTTACCTTGGAAACCCTTTTTGGCATTTGTTTCTTTTGTCCAAGAATGCTGTGTTGGGTGTTTTGGTTTTCTGTTGTCTCTTTCTCTGTTTTTTTTTTCTCCTTCAGTAAACTCTTACCCCAACTTGGTTCCTCCCTCAGTAATCTTTTTTCTGTCCCCTTTCTCTTCTGTCTGTCCGTCCCTTTTTCTGTTTTTTTTTTCTCTCTCCCCCGTAATCTCTCTATCCAACTCTGTTTTTCTCCCCCAAAATTTTCTTTTCTGCTCTCTTTTTTTTCCCCGTCTGTCGTCTGTCTGTTTTCGTCTGTCTCTCTGTGTCACTGTTTTTGTGACAAATTTTTCGTTGAAACCACACCCTTTCCCCCCCCTCAACCCCAAACCCCCAAAAAAACTTTCACAGTGAATTTTGGGGGCCCGAAATAACCCCATACAAAAGGGCCCCAAAAAAGGGTTTGTGGTTTTAAAACCTGTTGTGAACCCCCAAGGGCTCCATTTGGGCCGGATAGACCCTTTTATGATGGCCTGGGGGTACAAAGCCCTTTTTGGGTAAAGGGTTTAAAAAAGAGATTCGTGTCAAAAAACCTTTATCATATTAAAGAACCCAAAAACATTTAAACGAAAGTGCTCTGTTATCTCTCTTATCCGGATCAGTCTTAGACCACGGTCCAGCCCTCACCAAGTTCATACACTGGTGTGATGAGGCCTATCTGGAGCTAAATGTTTCTAAAACTAAAGATCTGCCTATCGACTTCAGAAGATCAGGGCATACTCCTAAGAATATTATTATCCATAATCAAGAAGTTGAAAACGTTTCGAACTATAAGTATCTGGGAACTGTTTTTGACCACAAGTTAAACTGGGACGTTAACACTGACGCTATTGTCAAAAAGGGACAACAACGTGTGTATTTTCTGAGGAAACTGAACTCAATTTTTGTAGACAAAAGGATTCTTTCCTTGTTTTACAAGTCTTACATAGAGAGTGTTCTAAGTTTTGCTTTCATTGTTGGTACAATAACCTTAGTGTTAAAAACAAGAATGGCCTGCAGAGAATTGTAAGAATCTGCTAAAAAATAATTGGAGAAGAACAGAGATCTCAAGTCGTTCTGCAATCAGCAGCTTGTACGCAAAGCCACTGCCATTTTGGCCGATCCCTCCCATGCTTTGTCTCCAGAATTTCAGTTGTTGCCTTTGGAACGCCGTTTTCAGTGTCCCATCAGCAAAACTAGCAGAAAAAGAAATTCTTTTGTACCAGTAAGCATTCGAATTCTGAATTCACAATGATGTTGACTACCTAGTTTAACATTTCTCTGAATTACTTGCCTGATTGTCATTGTTATGAGTGTAGTCAATACATAATTATGTGTGTGTGTGTGTGTGTGTGTGTGTGGGTGGGTGGGTGCGTGAGTGTGTGAAATAGTCTGTCTTCTAGTCAACGGTCTTAAAACATTGAATTTATATATTGGTGTATGGTGTGGGTGTGCGTGGGCGTGTTCGCACACGCACATATGTGCGTGTGTATGTGCTGCGTATTTGCATGTGTAAAAAATAAGTTTTTATGTCTTCTAGTCAATGGGTTTAAAATTGTGTTCACAATTGATGTGTATGCATGCGTTCGTGTGTGTGTGTATGTGTGTGCACGTGTGTGTTGGTGTGTGTGTGTGTTCGTGACATTTTATTTGAAGTCATTTTGGAATGTTTTAACCAATATGAAATATAGCTTTTTGTGTCTTTGAGATTTTTTATGTGTATCAATCTGCCTGTCAGTATTGTAATTGCCCTTCATGGGATGATTTAAGTGTTTTTGACTTGACTTGACTTGACTATCCTGGAGAGAATGTCAGGTTTTGATCCTTCATCCGATACTATAGCTCCCAGATATTTGAAGCTATGGATTATCTTGATTTTCTTGCCATCTATAAAATTGTCAGTGCTGAGGCCAATGGCACTATTTGTCATCAGCTGGGTTTTCTCTGCACTGATATTCATGCCATATGCCGAAGAGGCTTCATCAAGGTGATTTACCAGGTTGACTAGTTCTTTCTCTTTTCCAGCTAGGCTGTTGATGTCATCGGCAAATCGTAAGTTTGTAATTGTCCTGCCTCGGATGCTGACTGTTGCCTCACGATTTTCAAGTGCGTTAGCCATTAAGAAGATGTTGAAGAGGGTGGGAGAGAACAGACATCCTTGGCGTACTCCAACTGTGGTTCGGAACCACTCTCCTATGTTGCCGTCATGGTAGACTGCACTGGTTGCTTTGCTATAGAGGCCTTCTATGGTTCTGCTCAGGTTGGCATTGAAGTTATACAGCCTCATGGTTGCCCACAGAACTGCATGCCAGACTCTTTGTCAAATGCCTTCTTAAAGTCTACAAAGACGTGGTAAAGTTCTTGTTGTGTTGCAAGTATTTCTCACAGAGTATTCTAAGGTTGAAACTTTGTTTGTTTGTGCTCCTTCCTGCTATGAAACCTTCCAGTTCTTCTTTGATGATCTCCTCAGCTTCAGGCTTTAGTCTGTTCAGGAGGATTCCTAACATGACTTTGTTTGGATGGCTGATCAGGCTGATGGCATGGTAGTTTTGGCATAGGTGTAAGTTGCCTTTCTTTGGGAGAGTGATAATCAGGGACTGTGTCCCCTGTCTGCCAGATCTTATTGCAGATGATGAGTAACACCTCTGTCATGGCCTCTCCCTGATGGAATGTTGGCTACTCCCCTGTCTATCTATCTATCTATCTATCTATCTGTCCCGTAGTCTGACGACCGTGGGGGCACCCTCAAAGACTCAACAACCAGTTCCCTCCATTCCTCTCTCTGTTCTGCCTTTCTCAGGGTTTTGTTGAGTTCTAGGCCTGTCCATTCGCTGATGTTATCCTCCCAGCTCTTCCTTGGTCTGCCTCTTCTTCTTCCTCCTTGGACAGTGCTTTGTAAAACTGTCTTTGCAAGTCCTTTGGATCTTGTGACATGCCCATACATTTAAGTTTACGCTTTTTCACGATTGTTAGAAGGTTCTCATAGGGTCCAATGGTTTGCTGGATTCTGTTATGCACGCTTTCGTTGCTTATGTGGTCTTTGTAGGAGATGCCAAGGAGTCTCCGAAAGCATCTCATCTCCACCGCCTGTACTCTTCTCTCCAAATCTGCAGTCAGGGTCCATGACTCACAGGCATACAGAAATATGGATATGACAAGGGAGCGCATTAGTCTGATCTTGGAGATAAGTGAGATATTTTTATCTCTCCAGATGGTGTTTAGTTTTGACAGTGCTGTTGTCTGTGCAGTCCTGCATACTACTTCTGGCTTGGATCCCTGGTCTGATACAATGGCTCCCAAGTACTTGAAGCTTTGAACTGTTTCCAGCTTCTGGTCATTAACCCTGATATCAGTGCTAATGCCGTTGGTGTAATTAGTCATCAGTTTGGTCTTCTCTGCACTGATTTCCATGCCGTATGTTTTGGAGGCCTTATTCAGGTGTTCTGTTAGGCTGGCAAGCTCTTTTTCTGATCCTGCTATTCCATCAATGTCATCTGCGAAGCGGAGGTTTGTGATCGTTCTGCCACCAATGCTGACTGATCCTTCATGATGTTCCAGTGCATCAGCCATGATTCTCTCAAGGAAGATGTTGAAAAGAGTGGGTGAGAGTAGACAGCCCTGCCTTACTCCAACTGTTGTTGGAAACCATTATCCAATGTTGTTGTTGTAGTGCACTGCACTGGTGGCCTCGCTGTACAGCTGTTTGATGACTCTGATCAGGTTTGCATTGATGCTGTACAAATTCATGGTTGCCCACAAAGCTGCATGCCACACCCTGTCAAATGTTTTCTTAAAATCGATAAATACGTGGTAAAGGTCTGGTTGATGTTGAAGGTACCGCTCACATAGTATTCTGAGGTTGAATATCTGTTCTGTTGTGCAGCGCCCTGCTCTGAAACCTGTTTGTTCCTCAGCAATGATGGTCTCTGCTTGTGGCTTCAGTCTATTCAATATTATCTTATTGCAGATGATGAGTAACACCTCTGTCATGGCCTCTCCTCCTGATGGAATGTTGGCTACTCCTCTGTCTGCCAGATCTTAATGCAGATGATGAGTAACACCTCTGTCATGGCCTCTCCTCCTGCCTGGACCAGTTCTGATGGAGTGTTGGCCATTCCTGCTGACTCCCCTTTCTTTAGTGACCTTACTGCACTGTCAGCTTCTTCCCGGAGGATGGGGTAGCTGCTGGTGTTGGTTGGTGGAGGGACACCTCACACCTTGGGGTCTCCTGTTGCTGCGTGAATGTACAATTCTGAGCGGTACTCTGTGCACCTCTTTAAAATATCTTCATCTTCTCTGAGACATTTCCCTTCTTTGTCTTCGATGGTAGTAGTTGTCCCTTGTTTTGAGCTTGTCAGGTCTTTCACAAGCTGGTAGGCTTTCTGGCTGTTGTTTTTCTGCAGGCTCTCTTTGATACTTCAGCAGTGTTCTTCAATTGATGTCTCCTTTGCTTTTCTGGTGGCTGTTTAAACTTGCTGATTGGCTTCTCTGTATAGTTTTGCACCTTCAGCCTCCTCCTTCTTCTTGTGCTTCAGTTCTCTGCGCTGGTCACACAGATTGAGAATGTCTTCTTGTGACCCAGGGCTTTTTAGTTGGCCGGTGTTTGCCAAGGATGATGTCAGCTGTTTCAGTCACGGCAGTGTTAAAGCTGCTGATCAAGGTGTCTACTTCAGTGTCCTGGTTGTCAAGAATGAGGAGTGGGGCAAACTTTCCTCCTGTCGTTGCTTTCCGCTATGATTGGCTCCTTAAGTTTATCGAGATTGAACTTTATCCTTTAACTTCCCTGCTTCTTAATTCTCTTGGAAGGGGAAATGTGGCAAATACTGCAACCCAGAGACCAATGAAAGAGGCTGGAGGCTGTTAGAATGTGCCAGTGTCAACAGCCTGAAAGAGGCTTGAGGCTGTTAGAATGTGCCAGTGTCAACAAGCTGAAGGTGGTGAAAGAGGCTGGAGGCTGTTAGAATGTGCCAGTGTCAACAAGCTGAAGGTGGTGAAAGAGGCTGGAGGCTGTTAGAATGTGCCAGTGTCAACAAGCTGGAGGTGGTGAAAGAGGCTTGAGACTGTTAGAATGTGCCAGTGTCAACAAGCTGGAGGTGGTGAAAGAGGCTTGAGGCTGTTAGAATGTGCCAATGTCAACAGCCTGAAAGAGGCTTGAGGCTGTTAGAATGTGCCAGTTTGAACACCCTGGAGGTGGTGACCACAGCTGGTCCACACAAACCATCTAGGCGCTGGACATGGCACAGCCCAAGAGGAGATCACCACAGTCAAATAGATGACATCATGGTCACATGACGCTTTCAGTCAAGTGTCGATATTGCAAAGACCAGGAGCAGACATAGGAAGCGACCATGAGCTTGTGATGATGATGATGTTTAGACTCCGCCTCAAGTCAAGTCAAAAACACTTTAATCATCCCATGAAGGGCAATTACAATTGAAGAGAATTTAGAAGCAAGAGTTCTTTGCAAGGTGTTAACTAGTTAAGGCAAGTAAGAAGAGATGGATCTAGATAAGTGTGTGTGTATGTGGTTATGGAATGTGCATTTGGTGTCAACAATGTAGAACATTTTGATGAAATATTGAATGACTTTTGGAATTCACCTTGACCTTTGTGGCATTTGTTTCTTTTGTCCAAGAATGCTGACTGTGTGCTGTTTTGTTCTCTGTCTGTCTCTGTCTCTGTTTTTCTCTCTCCTTCAGTAATCTCTCTACCCAACTCTGGTTCTCTCCCTCAGTAATCTCTTTTTCTGCTCCTCTTTCTCTTCTGTCTGTCTGTCTTTGTCTGTTTTTCTCTCTCCCTCAGTAATCTCTCTATCCAACTCTGTTTCTCTCCCTCAGTAATATCTTTCTCTGCTCCTCTTTCTCCTCTGTCTGTCTGTCTGTCTGTTTCTGTCTGTCTCTCTGTGTCACTGTTGTTTGTGAGCATATGTGCGTGTGAACCACACCTACCCCCTCCCTCACCCAACCACCAACACATACACAGTGAATTGTGGGTCCAGAAATAACCCCATGAGCAAAAGCCGCAAAAAGGTTAGTGGTTCAAAACCTGTTGTGAATCCCAAGTCTCCATTTGTCCGGTAGACCTTTGATGATGGCCTGGATACAAAGTCTTTTGGATAAGGTGATAAATAGAGATTCGTGTCAAAACCTCATCATATTAAAGAACCCACAACATTAAAGTTCTTGGCAAAATAACACGGGTTTAATAAATAAATTTTAAAAAGGAGGTGGGAGACGGACCAAGTGTACTGGCACAATGACCAGTAGGACAAGGTGACACCATGCCATGTCATGGCACTGTCATCAGGAGCAACGGCCCAAATTCACTGCCAAGAAATGTTATTGCTTAAAAAGTAACGCGGCATAATCCACTGATGTGAACTGCCTTGCAACGTGTATGTATACTATTGTACACTGCATTACACTATACTATCCTACACTACACTGCACTATACTATATGCTACACTAAACTACACTACACCACACAGTAGCACTGCACTTCACTATTCTACACTACTCTATACTGCGGTGCACAATACTAGACTATAGTGCGCTGCACTGCTCTACACCACTCTACACTGCACTGCACTACTCTACACTACACTATACCACACTGCCCTACTCTAAGTTGCACTGCACTGCTCTACACTGGACTACTCTACACTGCACTCCTCTACACTACACTGCTCTACACTACACTTTACCACACTGCCCTACTCTAAATTGCACTGCTCTACACTGCACTGCTCTACACTGCACTGCTCTACACTGCACTCCTCTGCACTGCACTGCTCTACACTGCACTCCTCTATACTGCACTCCTCTACACTGCACTCCTCTACACTGCACTACTCTACACTGCACTCCTCTACACTGCACTCCTCTACACTGCACTCCTCTACACTACACTGCTCTACACTGCACTCCTCTATACTGCACTTCTCTACACTGCTCTACACTGCACTTCTCTACACTGCACTTCTCTACACTGCACTCCTCTACACTGCACTCCTCTACCTCTACACTGCACTCCTCTACACTGCACTCCTCTACACTGCACTCCTCTACACTGCACTCCTCTACACTGCACTCCTCTACCTCTACACTGCACTCCTCTACACTGCACTCCTCTACCTCTACACTGCACTCCTCTACCTCTACACTGCACTCCTCTACACTGCACTACACTGCACTCCTCTACACTGCACTCCTCTACACTGCACTCCTCTACACTGCACTCCTCTACACTTCACTCCTCTACACTGCACTCCACTACACTGCACTGCACTACACTGCACTCCTCTACACTGCACTCCACTACACTGCACTCCTCTACACTGCACTGCTCTACACTGCACTCCTCTACACTGCACTCCTCTACCTCTACACTGCACTCCTCTACACTGCACTGCACTACACTGCACTCCTCTACACTGCACTCCTCTTCACTGGGGACAGGATAGCTCAGTGGTCAGGGCACTTGTTAAGCAGCATCGAGCGTGGTTACTTCTTGGATGGGTGACCGTTTGCGCCCCTTGGCTTCAGTACAGTCCCCCAGTTCACCCATGTGGATCGGTGGTCTAGAGGTAACGCGCCTGTCTAGAAAGCGAAAATTCCGGGTCTGAAGTGTGCGGCGGTTCGTACCCCGTTTGGACCGGACACTTTTCCCCCATCCATTAGACCATGAGTGGTGGTCTGGGCGCTAGTCTTTCGGATGAGACGATAAACCGAGGTCCCGTGTGTTACACGTAATTATTTAGCGCACGTAAAAGAACCCTTGCTTGGGTGACATATGAGGCTGATTGTGCGGTAATTATGGCATTGTTGTAGATTTCCTTTCTTGGGGAGGGTGATGATGAGCGACTGGCCATTTTCCTGTCTGCCAGATCTTGTTGCAGATTCTTAGTAGGGCGCTGATCATGGCTTCCCCTCCAGCTTGGACCAACTCAGCTGGAATGTTGTCAGCCCCTGCTGACTTCCCCTTTTTCAGCGATCTGACTGCTGTTTCCACTTCTTCTCGGAGGATAGGGTGACTGTCTGTGTCTTTGCTTTCGGGTACATTAAGGACTTCTGGATCTCCTGCGGTTCTATAGTTATACAGGTCGGAGCAGTATTCTGTCCATCTGTTCAGAATATCCTGGTCGTCAGTGAGACACTTCCCATTTTTGTCTTGGATTGTTAAACCTTTTCTCTGTTTCGTGCTAGTCAGGTCTTTCACCAGCTGATATGCTTTCTTGCTATTGTTTTTCTTGATGTTCTCTTCAATGTCTTGGCACTGTTCACCGATCCATTTCTCTTTTGCCTCCGTCATGGACTTCCTGATTCTTTTGTTGACTGCCCTATATTGTTCTGCTCTTTCTTTTGTTTCATTTTTCTTTTTCTTCAACTCTCTACGCTTGTCGCATAGTTGTAGGATGTTAGGTGTGACCCATGGTTTTTTGACTGGTCGGCGTTTGCCAAGAAGCTCGTTTGCTGTTTCAGTCACTGCTGTATTGAAACTATTCGTCAGTGTATCTATGTCTGAGTCTATCACAGTGAGTGCTGCAAACTTTCCACCTATCCTTGCTTGAAAAATTTTTAATACCTCTGGGTCCTTCAGCTTCTCGAGGTCAAATTTGATCCTGATGTTGTTCCGCTTGTGGATTTTCTTTAGACGTAGTCGGAAAGTCATCATCACAAGATCATGATCACTCCCTATGTCTGCTCCTGGAAAACTTCGTGTCTGTGCGATGTTAACGCTAGACTGAAACCGTCTTTTCACCATGATGTAATCTATTTGGTTGTGGTGTTCTCCATTTGGGCTATGCCATGTCCATTTTCTGGATTTCTTGTGTGGGCCAAGTGTATTCACTAGCTGGAGGTGGTTGTTACTGGCAAACTCCAGGAGTCTCAAGCCTCTTTCATTTGATTGGTTATTACAATGTGGCCCACAAACTCCCTCCCAGTCTTTCCATGCATCTTCTCCTACCTTGGCGTTCCAGTCGCCTTGCACAACGAGGATGTCTTTCTTGGGTGTTTGATTCAGAACCTCTTGTAGCTGGTCATAAAATTCTTCTACGGCTTCATCTGTGCAGTCTGATGTAGGGGCGTATGCCTGTACTATAGTTATGTTAAAGGGGGTTGCTCTCAGGCGGATGGTAATAAGTCTGCTGGACACAGGCTGGCAGCTCATGACGGTGTTCACGGTGTCTTTGTGAACGAGAAACCCCACGCCGTGTTCATGTTTATCCTGTTTTCCACTGTAGTATAATTTGTGGTCTTCCTGGGTCGTTGTTTCTCCCATGTTTTTCCACCTGACTTCGCAGAGCCCAAGGATGTGCCAATGATATCTGGACATCTCATGTGTCAGTTCTTCCACTTTGCCTGCAGCTCTTAGTGTCCGTACATTCCATGTGGCAATGATGGTGTTGTGTCTGGCACGAATTTTGCTGCGTTTTACATCAGTAGCATACTTTCGACATCTGTCCTGATGAGCAACAGAAGGTGCGGTCCTTGGTAACCCGGGCGACGACCGATCCGGTATGGAGATTCTGGCTGTCTTTGTCATTGGTGTATCTTGGCAAGGTCATGCTGCAGATAATATTGAATAGACTGAAGCCACAAGCAGAGACCATCATTGCTGAGGAACAAGCAGGTTTCAGAGCAGGGCGCAGCACAACAGAACAGATATTCAACCTCAGAATACTATGTGAGCGGTACCTTCAACATCAACAAGACCTATACCACGTATTTATCGATTTTAAGAAGGCATTTGACAGGGTGTGGCATGCAGCTTTGTGGGCAACCATGAACTTGTACAGCATCAATGCAAACCTGATCAGAGTCATCAAACAGCTGTACAGCGAGGCCACCAGTGCAGTGTACTACAACAACAACATTGGAGAATGGTTTCGAACAACAGTTGGAGTAAGGCAGGGCTGTCTACTCTCACCCACTCTTTTCAACATCTTCCTTGAGAGAATCATGGCTGATGCACTGGAACATCATGAAGGATCAGTCAGCATTGGTGGCAGAACGATCACAAACCTCCGCTTCGCAGATGACATTGATGGAATAGCAGGATCAGAAAAAGAGCTTGCCAGCCTAACAGAACACTTGGATAGGCCTCCAAAACATACGGCATGGAAATCAGTGCAGAAAAGACCAAACTGATGACTAATAACACCAGCGGCATTAGCACTGATATCAGGGTTAATGACCAGAAGCTGGAAACAGTTCAAAGCTTCAAGTACCTGGGAGCCATTGTATCCGACCAGGGATCCAAGCCAGAAGTAGTATGCAGGACTGCACAGACAATAACAGCTCTGTCAAAACTAAACACCATCTGGAGAGATAAAAATATCTCACTTATCTCCAAGATCAGACTAATGCGCTCCCTTGTCATATCCATATTTCTGTATGCCTGTGAATCATGGACCCTGACTGCAGATTTGGAGAGAAGAGTACAGGCAGTGGAGATGAGATGCTTTCGGAGACTCCTTGGCATCTCCTACAAAGACCACATTAGCAACGAAAGCGTGCATAACAGAATCCAGCAAACCATTGGACCCCTATGAGAACCTTCTAACGATCGTGAAAAAGCGTAAACTTAAGTGGTATGGGCATGTCACAAGATCCCAAGGAATTACAAAGACAGTTTTGCAAGGCACTGTCCAAGGAGGAAGAAGAAGAGGCAGACCAAGGAAGAGCTGGGAGGATAACATCAGTGAATGGACAGGCCTAGAACTCAACAAAACCCTGAGAAAGGCAGAACAGAAAGAAGAATGGAGGGAACTGGTTGCTGAGTCTTTGAGGGTGCCCCCACGGTCGTCAGATTACGGGACAGATAGATAGATAGATAGAAAAGAACCCACGGCAACAAGAGAGTTGTCCCTGGCAATATTCTTAGAAAAAAGCCACTCTGATAGGGAAACAAATACAGTTGCAGACATAAAAAAAGGGTGGCGCAGCGCTAAGTGGCGACGCGCTCTCCCGCTCTCCCCGGGGAGAGCAGCCCGAATTTCACGGAGAGAAATCTGCCGTGACTTAAAGTGGTATGAAATGAAATCTGAGCGCTTTGATTTGTTGCTTTACAAGATTCAGCGCTATATAAATTCCATACATTATTATTATTACCCAGCTGTACATGGGCACCTACCTCTTTAGGGTCAGGGAAGGTAAAGCAGTGAGGGTGAGGAGATGGGAGCCACCCTCAATATGCTGGCCCCTAGAGAAGTGAGATCTCTGATGTCTCACTCCCTTACAACCGTATAGGTTATGGGACACCTTTACCTTTTTAAAATGTTTACTCTACACTGCACTACTCTACACTGCAGTAATTTACACTGCTCTGTACTACACTACTCTACACTAAACTGAACTACACTGCACTACACTGCTCTGCACTATACTACTCTACTCTACACTACACTACTCTACACTACACTACACTGCACTGCACTGCACTACACTATTCTACACTGCACTACACTACACAGCAGTATCACTAAATGTGAATAGACGTTATACTGAATATCACTACACAGCTCTGCACTACTCTACACTACACTGCACTACACTAGCTCTGCACTACACTGCTCTGCACTACACTGCTCTGCACTACACTACTCTACACTGCTCTGCACTACACTATACTACTCTACACTGCACTACTCTACACTACACTGCTCTGCACTACACTACTCTGCACTGCACTTCACTACTCTACACTACACTACTCTGCACTACACTTCTCTGCTCTACGCTACTCTACACTGCACTATACTATGCTACCCTAAACTACACTGTACTACTCTACACTGCACTTCTCTACTTGACACTACTCTACCCTAAACTACACTACACTACACTGTACTACTGTACACTGCACTTCTCTACTTGACACTACTCTACCCTAAACTACACTACACTACACTGTACTACTCTACACTGCACTTCTCTACTCGACACTACTTTACACTGCACTTCTCTACTCGACACTACTTTACACTACCCATCTTGGTGGTCTAAGCATCCATCTAGGACATGAGAGGTCATGGGTTTGATCCTCGTTTAAACCCAAACTTTTCCCTCATCTACCATACCTTCACTGGTGATCTGGGTACTAGTCTCTCAGTTGATATGATAAACAAGGTCCCCTGTGTACGTAAAGGAACCCATGGCAATACGAGAGTTTTCTCTGGCAAAATAATGTACAAAAATACTCAGAGAAACATTTATGCGGACAAAATTATAAAAAATGAATGGCACATGCTGTGGCAGTGTACTTTGCCCAGGGAGAGCAGCCTGAATATGATGCAGAGAAATCTGCCAGGAATGAAGAAAGTGGCATACAATAAATTACAACACAAAATTAATACTCTGTGATACGACACAAAACCAAACTTTCCTACATTATGCAATGTTACCTGTGCTGCCTGCATATCAGTACAGTACACACTATGCTATACAACAGTTGGTGGGTTTTTTTCCAGTTACTCGGCTAGAGCTTCAAGGTTCATCACCAACGTGAGATTTATAAAAGGAATGAAGGCACTGGAAGGGAAAGATGGTAAAATTAGCCACAATTTCCTGGGTCCAATGGATTGAATGAAGCAGAATTTTTATTTAAACCACTTATCTATAGATAGCAGTCAAGGAGGACAACCTGGCATGCGCCAAACGGCAAGATCCATAACCAAATAGATTTTATCTTAACACCACGGCACTTCAAATCCAGCATCAACAGAGCCAGAACAAGAACCTACCCTGGAGCTGACATAGGCAGCGACCACGACCTTGTGCTACTGGTATTCAAAATGAAGCTGAAGAAAAACAAACAGCCTGCAAACCCACGTATCAAATTTGACGTGGACAAACTGAAAGATCCAGATGTCCAGGAGATCTTCCAAACTAAGCTTGGCGGACGTTTTGCGGCATTAACCCTCCTGGACAATGACATCAATGACCTCACCAACAACTTTAATGAGGCAGTCCGAGAAACAGCAGAGGAGGTACTCGGTCGTCAGAGGAATAAACACCAGCCATGGACTACCAATAACATCTTGGACCTCTGCTATACAAGAGCACTGAAACCAACCAGGTCTTCCAACCCTAAAGAATACCGGGATGCCAACAATCTTGTGAAGAAGTCAATGTTAAAGGCCAGAGAGAAGTGGATCAGTGATCAATGTGATGAGATCGAAAAAAGCATGAAAGAGGGCAACAGTAAAAAGGCATACGACACCCTGAAGAAACTCACAAAACCACTTCAAACCAAATCATTAGTCATTGAAGACAGCTCCGGAAACCTCACAGAAAGCTCAGCTGCATTGAACAGGTGGTCTGAGTATTGTCAAGAACTGTACAACTACCCAATACAACCTGACAAGAGCATAATAGAAGAGAAAACAGCAACATCAAGAGCACCCTCGCCATTACCTATACTGAGGGAAGAAGTGGAAGAAGCCATCCGCAGCTTACCAGTAGGAAAGTCCCCAGGAGCAGACAACATACCAGCAGAGCTGCTCAAGCATGGTGGCGAAACAGTCATCACACATGTTACAGCTATCTGTCAGAAGATTTGGGAGACAAAACAGTGGCCAACAGAATGGACACAATCACTCATCATACCCCTGCCCAAGAAGGGGAATTTACGCCAATGCCAAAACTATAGAACAATCAGCCTCATCAGCCACGCCAGCAAGATCATGCTCAAAGTTATTTTGAATCGACTCAAGAAGGAGGCAGAAGAACACCTTGCAGAGGAACAAGCTGGGTTCAGGGCAGGCAGGAGCACAATTGAACAGATTTTTAACTACCACATTCTGATGGAAAAACATCTTCAACATAAGAGAGACCTGTTCCACAACTTCATCGACTTCAAGAAGGCTTTCGACAGAGTATGGCACGAAGGCCTGTGGCAGGTCCTCAGAATGTTTGGCATTGAAGGACTAGTGCAAAGCATTCAAGCACTATACAACACTGCAAGCAGTGCAGTCCTTCTGAACAATCAGGTCGGAGACTACTTCAAAACCACAGTTGGGGTCCGACAAGGATGCCTGTTATCTCCAGTCCTGTTTAATCTGTTCTTGGAAAACATTATGAGAGAGACTCTCCATGACTTCCACTCTACCATTTCCATTGGCGGCAGACCCCTCAACAACTTGTGGTTTGCCGATGACATTGACCTCATGGGCGGAAGTAACACAGAGCTGCAAGATCTTACGACCAGACTTGAGAACAGAGCTGGAGCATATGGGATGGAGGTGAGCTCGGAGAAAAGTAAAGTACTTGTTAACAGCACGAGCAACGCCACTGCTAAAATTTACATGAACGGCCAACAACTGGAGGAGGTAGACGCTTTTAAATACCTTGGCGCTACACTCACAAAGGACGGGCGATCGACGACAGAAATCAAGGTCAGAATAGCCATGGCAACATCTTCCATGACAAAACTCACCACCATATGGAAAAGTAAAGAGATCAGTTTCCCAATCAAACTAAAGCTCTACAAGGCCCTAATTCAGACTATCCTGCTGTACGGAAGTGAAACCTGGACATTTAGCAAAGCGAATCCAGACATTTGAAACAAAATGCCATAGAAAACTAATGGGCATATCCTGGAGAGAACGAAAGACCAATGAATTTGTCAAGAGTCAAATAACACGGCTGGCAGGTCCACAGGAACCCCTCTCACCATCGTCAAGAAGAAAAAGCCGACATGGTTCGGCCACGTCACCCGCCACAACACTCTGCCAAAAACAGTACTGCAGGGAACACTCGAAGGTGGCAGAAAGAGGGGAAGACAGAACAAGTCTTGAATGGACAACATCAGGGAATGGACCAGGATGAATGACTCGGCACTACTGCGTGGAGCCGAGATGGATGGAGGCGGCTTACCACAGCATCGTCTTTCATGTCTCCCCCACGTCCGCCAAGGTCATGGGTCTGATGATGATAGATAAGCTATAGCTATGTTGCTCTTCTTACTGTCTAAGTCATCTTTCAGTGCAAATAAACCATGTTCATCAGCACCTGTGAAGATGTGATCACTGGCGCTAATGGTGGCCAGGTGGTTCTGTGGGGGGCTGGTGACAGCCTACCTGTGATGATGTGATCACGGGCACGCTGCTAATGGTGGCCAGATGGTTCTGTGGGGGGCTGGTGACAGCCTACCTGTGATGATGTGTACAGGGCACGCTGCTGAAATGGTTGGCCAGTGGTCTTGGCGGGCAGACTGTGAACTCTTTCCCAGGAAAACTTTGGGACAGCAAGATGCTCGAGGAACTTGCGCTACGACAGTCTAGCTACCAATTGCGGACGGCAACATGTATTTTACAATATAAGGCACCTGTCAGCGTTTTGTAACACAGAAATGAATCAGGTCGTTTCTCATGATGTTCAATTCTGAGGGAGCTATTAATCATCTTATTGAGTGTCATGGGGTGGTGATTGAATCAACTTAATCCTCTACCACCCAAGTTTATATGAGCGTGATTATTAAGTGTGATCCAAATTATGAAAATAGTGCATTTCTCCTTCTCCAACCACGCCAATAGACACAGCCGTGCACAATCGAGGTGTTCCAATTTGAAACACGGTCTACATTCATGATCCTTCTGAGGATTGCAATTTAGGTACCACATCGCCATGGTTTTAGTAGTGATGAGCCTCCGTGTGTCTGTGTTTTTGATATTCCGTGGTACAAGTATGTTTGCTGTATGGTCTGTTGTCTGGATGGCTTGTTGAGTGTGGAGTGATTTCTTCTACTGTGTGTAAGTTTGATTTTATGCCGCTTTGAATGTGGATGCTAACCTTCACGTGATGTATATTTAATGCGTGAATGGTTTTATATAGTGTCATCTGTAAAGCACAAATAGCGCTCAATACTTTTTAATGCGTGGTATAACGTTTTTACAAATGTTCTGCATCGTTCGACACGGCACCAAGTAATGCCTACTTTTCGAAGCGTTGATTCATACGATGTGTGCAAATGTTCTGCATGCGTTCGCACACGGGGCCTAGGTTTATAGTCTCATCCGAAGGACTTCGACATTCAGTCCGATTTTTTTGTCAAACTTGGAAGAAAGGGCGAGGCTGGGAACTGAACCCAGAACCTCACGGTTTACTTGTTGGCAGGCGAACGTCTTAACCATCCTGCCACCTTCCTTCTCTTCCTTCACTGTCAATGCAGGTCATCCTCATGGGAGGAGAGTTTCATTGCTTTGAAATATCATGTGATCAATCATGCATCATCTTTTTAAGTATTTCATCATGGTCAGTCAAGTGTAGTATAGTATATAGCAGAGTATACCATTTTAAGTCATGGCAGGTTTATCTGCCTGAAGTTAAATTCGGGGCTGCTCTTGCTGGGGGAGAGTCCTCACCACAAGAGCAGTGCCACCCATTGTGTTTTTCTTTTCCTGTCTGTTTATGTATTCGGTTTCCTATCAGACTGGCTTTTTTCTACAGAATTTGCCACACTCTCTTGTTGCCATGGGCTCTTTTACGTGCACTAAATATGTATTGCACAGGGGAACCTGGTTTCTCATCTGAAAGACTAGTGCCCAGACCAGCACTCACGGTCTTGTGGATGGGGGAAAATTTCTGGCACAAACGGGGCTCAAACCACCAGACACTTGAAACTTTAAGCCTGTAAGAAGTGAAGGCTTGTCATTTGAAATAAACCACCTCTCTGATTTGAAGGCACATGGTCATTGCTTTTATCTGGTTAACTCATTAGGTTTGGGGTTGTTTTTTTTCTTTCTTTTACACTAGGATTTCAAGTGTGAAGACGATGAGAGTAAGACATGAGCCATTCAATCCAACAACAGTAGTGAATGATGCAAATGGAGAGGCACTGCACAAAGAAGAGGAAATTCTGAAACGATGGGAAGATTACTTTAAAGATCTTTTAAACCCATCTGGAGTACAAGCTTCCAGCTCTCAATTCTCACCACGCTATAAAGACCAGTTAGAGCCCCAAATCCTTGAAGCTGAAACAAGAAAAGCAATTAAGACCAGCCCAAAGGGCAAAGCGGCAGGTGATGACGGCATAACAACTGAAGCCATCCTTGCATGTGGAGAAACGGGAGTTAAGTGGCTCACCATCATCTTCCAGAAAGCGTGGGAAGAGAGGAAAGTACCAATGGACTGGCAAAACGCAATAGTGGTGCCAATTTGGAAGAAGAAGGGCAGCAAGAGAGACTGCAGCACCTACAGAGGCATTTCACTTCTCAGCCATGTAGGGAAAATGTATGCAAAGATTCTGGAACAGCGCACAAGAGCCAAAGCAGAACACCTACTGAGCAATGCCCAGTTTGGCTTTCGGAAAGGAAGAGGGTGCACAGATGCCATATTCGCACTCCGACAGCTGTGTGAAAGAGCCATCGAATACAACCAAGACCTGCATACAGTATTCGTTGACCAAGAAAAAGCTTTCGACCGAGTCAACAGAGACAAGCTCTGGAAGATCCTGGAGCAGTACGACGTGAAGGGGCAGCTGCTTGATAACATCAGAGCAATCTATGCCAACAGTATGAGCGCAGTCCGAACAGCCAGTGGAACATCCGACTGGTTCCCAGTTACATCAGGGGTCAGGCAAGGCTGCGTACTCTCTCCCCTTCTCTTCGTGATCTACATGGACCAGATCACAAAGGAAGCCAACCCAGATCTTGAGGCCCTGAACGAACTATTATTTGCTGACAACCAGGCCCTGATGAATCAGAAGAAAGCAGCTCTTCAAGATCACACAGACCAACTCAACACAAGCTGCGAGAGGTATGACATGAAGATCAGTATCACCAAAACAGAAGTTATGTCTGTCAGCAGAAATCCAGGAAAGCTGGACATCAACATCAACGGCACCCAGCTGAAACAGACCAAAGAATTTAAATACCTTGGCAGCCTCTTCACTGAAGATGGAAAATTGGACAGAGAGATAGAAACAAGATGCCAGAAAGCGAACGCAGTCAGTTACCAACTCGCCCCCCTTCTAAAACATTCCAGCATCCTAATGAGCACCAAGGCAAAACTCATCAACGCCATCTTCGTTCCAACACTCACATACCAGTGTCAGACATGGGCCCTAACAAAAGCCTTAGAGAGAAAATTGGTCACATGTGAAATGCGCTGCCTGAGAAAAGCTGTCAACAAGACCAGACGCGACAAGATCAAGAATGAGGTGATCAGAGACATGGTCGGACTAACACCAATTCTCCACCATATCGAACAACAAAGGATCAGGTGGTTTGGTCACCTCACTAGAATGCCGCCCAACCAACCAGCCCTACGGGCATACACCACCAAATACAATGGCTGGAAAGCCAGAGGTAGACCAAGGAGACGATGGAGCGACTCCGTGGCTGACACCCTGCGAGCCCATGACCTGTCACTACATCAAGCCTCCCACCTTGCTGCAGACAGAGGTCTGTGTCTCCCCGCGACGCCGAAGGGCACCAGCAGCAGATGAAAGAAAGAAAGAAGAAGAAGACACTAGGATATTATCTTGAAAATTTTACATTTAGATTCTGACATGTGTAGGCAGTAGTCTATTTCCTTTTCAGATTATCCTTTGTT
>CM054158.1:3340439-3350439 GCA_028751875.1 Rapana venosa
TTTTAAGACTTTCTGGGGAAATAGAGGCATGAGACAGGACCAAGAAGGCAAAAATAAAGAAATAGACAAGATGGAAGTAACAGGAAGAAAAAGAACAAGGCAGAAACGAAGACAGGGATAGAAAAGAAGGAATTCCCAGCACAGAATTTCCAGAAGGTGGGGATGCTTTTTATAAGGAGAGGCCCCCGGCATCTCTACGGGGGGGATGGGGGAGGGGGGGATTTTCAGCGTTCTAGCACTATCTGCAACATTAACTCACAACAGAAGAGGGTCAGGATAGCCTAGTGGTCAGAGCCTTGCGCTCGTGATCTGACGGCCCGGGATCGAGCCACCGCGAGAGCGCCCGTTTTAGAGGATTTGCTCCTGGAGTTAACATCAGTCCGCTTTGATTTGCTGCTTTACAAGATTCAGCGCTATATAAATTCCATACACTATTATCATTAGTAGTAGTACTGACTTCACTTCCCCAACAGTCCTTCCGATGAGATTTTAAACCGAGGCCCTGTGCACGAACACACGCAGAACATTTTGGGCGCATGTTAGAAAAAAACCCCGCTCTGTCTTTTGAAAGAGTAGGCAAAATTTAAAAGAGAGAGAGAGAGAGAGAGAGAGAGAGAGAGAGAGAGAGAGAGAGAGAGAGAGAGAGGAGAGAGAGAGAGAGAGAGAGAGAGAGAGCAAGGCATGCACACTGGTGTCGTCTTTAGACACCATCCCTAAAGTCGGAATGCAGTTACCTTAATGGTGGGTTAAAAACCGTCGCCTACGCAAAACCTCTCCATTGGTAAACCTTGCAGCTCTAGGCAAGGATCGAACACCCCCCCCCCCCCCCCAAAAAAAAAAGAAATAAAAAAAAAGAAAAAAAACATCCACCACAATTTGTACAAAAGAAACTATACCCTCCCCGCACCCCATCCCCCCTCCCCCCCAAACCGAATAAAACAAAAACAAAAACTAAGGAATAACGAAACTCCACACATTTTAAACAAAAATGAAACACCAGAAAGGAGGAATTGAGTAGAATATATTATGTAATGTAAATAACAACTTGAGCAGAACGTTACTTTAAAAAAAACCACCCACCACCCTAAAGACATAAAAATAGTCTCTCAGGGTTTCAACTCCTCTTTGATAAAACTCCCAAATCTTGATAATAATAATAATAATAAAATGAAATTTGTATAGCGCTATATCTTGCAAAGACAAATCAGAGCGCTTGCATTCAATATATTCTTACAGAGCCATACAGCCAATAACTATCAAAAGCTTAAACAAAATTCAAATGTACACACACACACACACACACACACACACACACACACACAGAGGTTGTATGGGATTTGGGCTGTTGAAGGCAGGGGCAGTTTTGAGATGAAAGAGGGAAAAAGTTAGGTTTGAAACAAATATGTCTTGAGGCTGGATTTATATGTGTCATATGTAGGCCTCTGTCGAAGAGAGAGAGGAAGGTTGTTCCAGATGGATGGACCAGAAATAGAGAAAGAGCGACGACCAACGGTGGACTGGTTGAATCTTTAAAATAATAACAACAAAAACCCCAACCCACCCCAACATCTGTCCCAAACACCATACTCCACTAGTTAAAAACAACAAACAAACGAAAAAATATTCCACAAAATTGATCATGATCGTTTTATTTTTCTCGGCTTTGTTTTGTTTTGTTTGTTCGTTTGTTTGTTCGTTTGTTTGTTTGTTTCACAAGAAAGCAGTCTCAGAGACAGAGATAAGAAAAATGAGAAAAATAACCATAGCAGACACCGGCATTTATTTATTTATTCATTAATTCTTTTATTATTATATTTCTTCTGTTTCGTCGATACCCCATATTGTCAACACTGCAAAAGGAAAAGGGGGAAGTAACTGTAATGTCTCACAGGACACGCTTCAGTGCCTGTGATGAATGGCACAGATTACGTCAGTACTGAGGTGTGCTTTTCCGCGTCACGCTGACAATGACTCGCACCTTGGCATAAACAGGTGGGGAGGAGGAGGAGAAGAAGAAGGGGGTGGGGGGGGGGGGGGGTGATGGAAGAGACTGGTGGGTGTAGCAAGGGGGAGGGGGGAGGGAGAGGGGTAGGAGGGGAGATTGGGCTAGGAATGTATTGGTGGTGGAGTTGGGGTAGGGGTGGGGTATTTGGCAATCATTGAGGATACTTGAATGATGTACAGTTTTGAATATTTTGTATGCATATTTGTTTCAGGAACAAATCAACATGGTATAAATTTTAATATCATTGGATTGTATCATAAAGTGTTGTGTTGGCAATCATAGACAACACTTCTCTGATGCGTGACTTTGAATATTTGTATGCATACAATTGCCAATCACAGAGAACATTTGTATGGTCCATGGTTTGGAATATTTGACCTTAATTTAAATACAACAACAACAGCATATAGAACAATTCTATGATGGGTGATTTTGAATAGCTGCTGCATTATTTGCCAATATAACACTTGTATGATGCATGGTTTTTGAATATTTGTATGCATAATATATTTGCCAATAGAATACTCGTATGATGCATGGTTTTGAATATTTGTATGCATAATATATTTGCCAATAGAATACTCGTATGATGCATGGTTTTGAATATTTGTATGCATAATATATTTGCCAATAGAATACTCGTATGATGCATGGTTTTGAATATTTGTATGCATGTGTTTTTCAGAAACAAAATAAACCTGAAATAAATTGTATTTTGTTGCATAGTATTTTATTTTCTTGTGCTCTACTGAGTTGATTGTGTTGTTTTCTTTACTTTTTCCTTTTTACCTTACTCTCTCTCTCGTGTTATAACTCCCTCTCTCTCTCTCTCTCTCTCTCTCTCTCTTCTCTCTCTCCCCCCCCCCCCCCTATTGTCTAATCTCCTTTTTATTCAGGGGAAGAAATGGGGAAACAGATTCAATGCTGAACAATGTTAAAACAGGGCGGACAATGATCACATTCCTGTTATGAAAGTTTGTAGCTTTTTTTGACAATCATAATCATCATGATCATGATCATGATCATGATCATGATCATCATCATCATCAACGTCGTCGTCGTCGTCGCCGTCATCATCGTCGTCATGGTCATCCTTATTGTTTTTATCACAGTTGTCACTAGCATCCCCCCTCCCCCCACCACCACCACCATCAGCAGCAGCAGCAGCAGCAGCAGCAGCAGCAGCAGCAGCATCAACTCAGCATCAGCATCATCATCATCATCACACCACCACCACCACCACCACCACCACCACCACCACCACCACCACCACCACCATCATCATCATCATCATCATCATCATCATCATCATCATCATCATACATGCCGTCACTAAAGACATTAGATAATTGTGTGTGTTGATTCTTTGCTCTTAAAGTGAGAGAAAATCTCACGATTAAAATCAAGCACCTGGTACATTTTCTGATTCTAAGAAGTAGTAGGCTACTGTTAAGTACTTTCTGTTGGGTTCCCTCGCACTGTGAAATCTATTTCAATGAAGAAAATTTGACCGACTTCGCAAAACATGGAGCATGGTATGGAAGGAATTCTTGTGAAATAATTATCTCTACATGAAGGATATAGCTCGTAACACAACGTATGTTGGAAGCGTTTCCCCTTCTTCGTCCAACGCCTAGAGAGCCACTCATTGTTGTCTGTCATATGAACGAAAAGAGCGTTGCGCTGCCGTTAAGCGCCTGACAAGTTAGGCCCAGCGCATCCAACGTTATAGCAGATTTTATTCCACAATGTTTTCTGACGTTTTCAGTTATATTATTTCAGTTCTTTTGTTACTTTGGGATTTCAAGCATACTATAGGAACCCTCTTTTGTCCCTTTTACATTTTTCTTCTTCAATCACTTGATGTGACTAGACATAAAAACTGAAGTAAATAATCCAGTTATCATCCTGCTTATCCAGACATCCCCTTTTGCATCACCATCAACACCACGCCTTTCGTCAACATCATCATCGCTTCCAGACCATGGTTTTTGCCATCCTGTCCCCCAGTAGCAGACTCCAATCTCATGCATGCAGTCTGTTGGTTCTTGGGGAAGAAGCCAGACCACACATCTCCCCTCTCCACTGGGGTCTGTTCTCATGCAGGGAGCTGATGACAGATACACTGGCCCCATAACTGTGGTCTTGGGTGTAATGCCTATCTCAGGGACAGAGAGAGACAGACAGTACCCCCCCCTCCTTTCTTTCCGTTATGCGTCACTTGCTATTGACGTCAGGCTAGCATAGCCACAGCAAGTACATCTGACAGAGGACATCGCCATCTGACATAGTCATAGACGTGACTCTGACACAGAATATAGTCATAGACGTGACTCTGACACAGAATATAGTCATAGACGTGACTCTGACACAGAATATATTCATAGACGTGCATCTGTCAGAAGATATAGCTATGTGACCGTGCCATAGACGTGCATTTGACACATAATATAGTCATAGACATGCATTTGACACATGATATAGTCATAGACGTGCATTTGACACATGGTGTAGTCATAGACGTGCATTTGACACATGATGTAGTCATAGACGTGCATTTGACACATGATATAGCCATAGACGTGCATTTGAGACATGATATAGTCATAGACGTGCAACAATTGACACAGGAAATAGTCAGAGACGTCCATCTGGCACAGGAAATAGTCATAGACGTGCAACAATTGACACAGGAAATAGTCATAGACGTGCAACAATTGACACAGGAAATAGTCAGAGACGTGCATCTGACACAGGAAATAGTCAGAGACGTGCATCTGACACAGGAAATAGTCATAGACGTGCAACAATTGACACAGGAAATAGTCAGAGACGTCCATCTGGCACAGGAAATAGTCATAGACGTGCATCTGACACAGGAAATAGTCATAGACGTCCATCTGGCACAGGAAATAGTCATAGACGTCCATCTGGCACAGGAAATAGTCATAGACGTGCATTTGACACAGGAAATAGTCATAGACGTCCATCTGACACAGGAAATAGGCATAGACGTGCAACAATTGACACAGGAAATAGTCATAGACGTCCATCTGACACAGGAAATAGTCATAGACGTCCATCTGACACAGGAAATAGTCATAGACGTGCATCTGACACAGGAAATAGTCATAGACGTCCATCTGACACAGGAAATATTCATAGACGTGCAACAATTGACACAGGAAATAGTCATAGACGTCCATCTGACACAGGAAATAGTCATAGACGTGCAACAATTGACACAGGAAATAGTCATAGACGTGCAACAATTGACACAGGAAATAGTCATAGACGTCCATCTGACACAGGAAATAGTCATAGACGTGCAACAATTGACACAGGAAATAGTCATAGACGTGCAACAATTGACACAGGAAATAGTCATAGACGTGCAATAATTGACACAGGAAATAGTCATAGACGTCCATCTGACACAGGAAATAGTCATAGACGTGCAACAATTGACACAGGAAATAGTCAGAGACGTCCATCTGGCACAGGATATAGTCATAGACGTCCATCTGACACAGGAAATAGTCATAGACGTCCATCTGACACAGGAAATAGTCGTAGACGTCCATCTGACACAGGAAATAGTCATAGACGTGCAACAATTGACACAGGAAATAGTCATAGACGTGCAACAATTGACACAGGAAATAGTCATAGACGTGCAATAATTGACACAGGAAATAGTCATAGACGTCACTCTGACACAGGAAATAGTCATAGACGTGCAACAATTGACACAGGAAATAGTCATAGACGTCCATCTGACACAGGAAATAGTCGTAGACGTACATCTGACACAGGAAATAGTCATAGACGTGCATTTGACACAGGAAATAGTCATAGACGTGCATTTGACACAGGAAATAGTCAGAGACGTGCATCTGACACAGGAAATAGTCATAGACGTCCATCTGACACAGGAAATAGTCATAGACGTGCATTTGACACAGGAAATAGTCATAGACGTCCATATGACACAGGAAATAGTCATAGACGTGCATTTGACACAGGAAATAGTCATAGACGTGCAACAATTGACACAGGAAATAGTCATAGACGTCCATCTGACACAGGAAATAGTCATAGACGTCCATCTGACACAGGAAATAGTCATAGACGTCCATCTGACACAGGAAATAGTCATAGACGTGCAACAATTGACACAGGAAATAGTCATAGACGTGCAACAATTGACACAGGAAATAGTCATAGACGTCCATCTGACACAGGAAATAGTCATAGACGTGCAACAATTGACACAGGAAATAGTCATAGACGTGCAACAATTAACACAGGAAATAGTCATAGACGTGCAACAATTGACACAGGAAATAGTCATAGACGTCCATCTGACACAGGAAATAGTCATAGACGTGCAACAATTGACACAGGAAATAGTCAGAGACGTCCATCTGACACAGGAAATAGTCATAGACGTCCATCTGACACAGGAAATATTCATAGACGTCCATCTGACACAGGAAATAGTCGTAGACGTACATCTGACACAGGAAATAGTCATAGACGTGCAACAATTGACACAGGAAATAGTCATAGACGTGCAACAATTGACACAGGAAATAGTCATAGACGTGCAATAATTGACACAGGAAATAGTCATAGACGTCCATCTGACACAAGAAATAGTCATAGACGTCCATCTGACACAGGAAATAGTCATAGACGTCCATCTGACACAGGAAATAGTCATAGACGTGCATCTGACACAGGAAATAGTCATAGACGTCCATCTGACACAGGAAATAGTCATAGACGTGCAACAATTGACACAGGAAATAGTCATAGACGTCCATCTGACACAGGAAATAGTCATAGACGTGCAACAATTGACACAGGAAATAGTCATAGACGTCCATCTGACACAGGAAATAGTCGTAGACGTACATCTGACACAGGAAATAGTCATATACGTGCATTTGACACAGGAAATAGTCATAGACGTGCATTTGACACATGAAATAGTCAGAGACGTGCAACAATTGACACAGGAAATAGTCATAGACGTCCATCTGACACAGGAAATAGTCATAGACGTGCATTTAATAATAATAATAATAATATATGGAATTTATATAGCGCTGAATCTTGTAGAAAACAAGATTCAGCGCTATATAAATTCCATATATTATTATTATTATTATTAAATGCACGTCTATGACTATTTCCTGTGTCATAGACGTGCATTTGACACAGGCTATAGTCATAGACGTGCATTTGACATAGGAAATAGTCATAGACGTGCATCTGACACAGGCTATAGTCATAGACGTGCATTTGACACAGGAAATAGTCATAGACGTGCAACAATTGACATAGGAAATAGTCATAGACGTCCATCTGACACAAGAAATAGTCATAGACGTGCAACAATTGACATAGGAAATAGTCATAGACGTCCATCTGACACAGGAAATAGTCATAGACGTGCAACAATTGACATAGGAAATAGTCATAGACGTGACTCTGACACAGGAAATAGTCATAGACGTGCATTTGACTCAGGAACCTACAGCATGAATTTCCTTTGATTACTTGTTTGTCATTAGTAGTCTATGAAAAATTGTTATTTGTAGTCTGTGACAAATCATCATTTGTAGTCTGTGACAAATCATCATTTGTGGCCTGTGACATTTTGTCATTTGTAGTCTGTGACAAATCATCATTTGTAGTCTGTGACAAATCATCATTTGTAGTCTGTGACAAATCATCATTTGTAGTCTGTGACAAATCATCAATTGTGGCCTGTGACAAATCATCATTTGTAGTCTGTGACAAATCATCATTTGTGGCCTGTGACAAATCATCATTTGTGGCCTGTGACAAATCATCATTTGTAGTCTGCGACAAATCATCATTTGTGGTCTGTGACAAATCATCATTTGTAGTCTGTGACAAATCATCAATTGTGGCCTGTGACAAATCATCATTTCTGGCCTGCGACAAATCATCATTTGTGGCCTGTGACAAATCATCATTTGTGGCCTGTGACAAATCATCATTTGTGGCCTGTGACAAATCATCATTTGTGGCCTGCGACAAATCATCATTTGTGGCCTGCGACAAATCATCATTTGTGGCCTGTGACAAATCATCATTTGTAGTCTGTGACAAATCATCATTTGTGGCCTGTGACAAATCATCATTTGTGGCCTGTGACAAATCATCATTTGTGGCCTGTGACAAATCATCATTTGTGGCCTGTGACATTTTGTCATTTGTGGCCTGTGACAAATCATCATTTGTGGCCTGTGACACTTTGTCATTTGTGGCCTGTGACACTTTGTCATTTGTGGCCTGTGACAAATCATCACTTGTAGCCTGTGACAAATCATCACTTGTAGCCTGTGACAAATCATCATTTGTGGCCTGTGACAAATCATCATTTGTAGTCTGTGACACTTTATTATCTCTATTTTGTGACACTTTGTCATTTGTAGTCTGTGACAAATCATCATTTGTGGTCTGTGACAAATCATCATTTGTGGCCTGTGACAAATCATCATTTGTAGTCTGTGACAAATCATCATTTGTAGTCTGTGACAAATCATCAATTGTAGTCTGTGACAAATCATCAATTGTGGCCTGTGACAAATCATCATTTGTGGCCTGCGACAAATCATCATTTGTGGCCTGTGACAAATCATCATTTGTGGCCTGTGACAAATCATCATTTGTGGCCTGTGACAAATCATCATTTGTGGCCTGCGACAAATCATCATTTGTGGCCTGTGACAAATCATCATTTGTAGTCTGTGACAAATCATCATTTGTGGTCTGTGACAAATCATCATTTGTAGTCTGTGACAAATCATCAATTGTGGCCTGTGACAAATCATCATTTGTGGCCTGCGACAAATCATCATTTGTGGCCTGTGGCAAATCATCATTTGTGGCCTGTGACATTTTGTCATTTGTGGCCTGTGACAAATCATCATTTGTGGCCTGTGACAAATCATCATTTGTGGCCTGCGACAAATCATCATTTGTGGCCTGTGACAAATCATCATTTGTAGTCTGTGACAAATCATCATTTGTGGCCTGTGACAAATCATCATTTGTGGCCTGCGACAAATCATCATTTGTGGCCTGTGACAAATCATCATTTGTGGCCTGTGACATTTTGTCATTTGTGGCCTGTGACAAATCATCATTTGTGGCCTGTGACACTTTGTCATTTGTGGCCTGTGACACTTTGTCATTTGTGGCCTGTGACAAATCATCACTTGTAGCCTGTGACAAATCATCACTTGTAGCCTGTGACAAATCATCATTTGTGGCCTGTGACAAATCATCATTTGTAGTCTGTGACACTTTATTATCTCTATTTTGTGACACTTTGTCATTTGAAGCCTGTGACAGTTTTGTGTACACTTATTTGTTATTTGGTGTCTGTGACAATGTGTCATTTGTAGTCTGTCACAATAATGTCATTTCCAGTCTGTAACAACATACATCGTACATGATATTCTATCAGTGGAGTGTTATCTGGGCATGAATACTGATACCAGCACTCATTTCCTTTCCAAAACTCTCCTACAATAGGCATACACTTATCCAGCTAGGGAATGTCTTTGTGGTAATTACGTCTTTTGACGTGACCTATGTGTTCTATGACGTCAAAAGTCCCATCCTAACGCAGGGGGTGGGTGGTGGTGATGCTTTGCCTTCGTTTGTCGTTGTTTGTAGCGTCATCTCATACAAGGACCATGTCGCCAACAATGAAGTCCGCAGAACGATCACTCAACAGGTGCGGGACTATGAAGACCTACTGACCACGGCGAAAAAGAGGAAACTCAGATGGTATGGGCACGTAACACGCTCAGAAGGACTTGCAAAGACCATCCTGCAAGGAACAGTCCAGGGGAAGAGAAGACGGGGCAGACAGAGGAGAAAGTGGGCCGACGACATCCGTGATTGGACAGGGGAGGACTTCAGTGTCACCCAGGCACTCGCCCACGA
>CM054158.1:3355439-3357939 GCA_028751875.1 Rapana venosa
ACGCAGAACATCTTGCACACACGTTAACTCCTGTTCCGCTTTTCGTAAGAGTATTTAATTGTGTACCGGTGAAAACAGATGACAGAATTTACAAAACCGCATACACACGGGGACTGGATGTAAAAAGCACATAAATGCTTATTCCATTACCCTCTATATAAAAGAATAAAATAAAAATAAACAAATAAACACCCACCCACCCCACCCAGCACCCACCACTACACACACACACACACACACACACACACACACCCCACCACCCACCCAACATACACACATACACACACACCCATCCACCCACCCACTACACACACACACACACACACACACACACACACACACACACAACCCCACCACCCACCCAACATACACACACACCCCATCCACCCACCCACTACACACACACACACACACACACACACTTCTCACCCCCTTCCAACCCCCACCACCCAACCCACCACCCTACCATCCTACATCCATATTTTCTCTCTCGCTCTCTCTTTGTGTGTGTGTGTGTGTGTGTGTGTAGTGGGTGGGTGCTGGGGTGGGGTGGGATGTGCGCGCGCGCTGTGTGTGTGTGTGTGCTTTCTACAGCCACGCAAGCTTAATAATCCAACACCACAGCGCTGTTCATCCAGTGGTGGTTTATGACGCGATTAGCCAGGCCGTAAAGATACTTGTCACCTTCCTGACAATGGCAGACCCGTCCCCTCAACCCTTGTTTGCCTAACCATTATGGCAGCGTCAGTCTGAGAGAGTCCGCCAAAGGAATGGCAGGACAAATCGGTATCTCTATTTCCGGCATATCGGACTCCGCACAGCTCGTATTTCATTGGACACACCATCACGCGCATGCGTCCAGCAGCCGACCGGAAGTGACGAGCAGGCGGCGCAAGAAAAATGAACGATCTCCGCCAGTTTTTGTCTGATAGGTGTAGTGGGGGCCTTGGTACTGATGAACATGTCTTGGTGCTGATGAACATGTCTTGGTGCTGATGAACATGTCTTGGTACTGATGAACATGTCTTGGTGCTGATGAACATGTCTTGGTGCTGATGAACATGTCTTGGTGCTGATGAACATGTCTTGGTACTGATGAACATGTAATGATGAATATGTCTTGGTTCTGATGAACATGTCTTGGTGCTGAAGAACATGTCTTGGTACTGATGAACATGTACTGATGAACATGTCTTGGTACTGATGAACATGTAATGATGAACATGTCTTGGTGCTGAAGAACATGTCTTGGTACTGATGAACATGTACTGATGAACATGTCTTGGTACTGATGAACATTTGATGAACATGTCTTGGTTCTGATGAACATGTCTTGGTGCTGATAGACATGTCTTGGTGCTGATGAACATGTCTTGGTACTGATGAACATGTCTTGGTACTGATGAACATGATGAACATGTCCTGGTGCTGATGAACATTTGATGAACATGTCTTGGTGCTGATGAACATGATGAACATGTCTTGGTACTGATGAACATGTCTTGGGGCTGATGAACATGTGATGAACATGTCTTGGTGCTGATGAACATGTGATGAACATGTCTTGGTGCTGATGAACATGTGATGAACGTGTCTTGGTGCTGATGAACATGTCTTGGTACTGATGAACATGTCTTGGTACTGGTGAACCTGTGATGAACATGTCTTGGGACTGATGAACATGTCTTGGTACTGATGAACATGATGGACATGTCTTGGTACTGATGAAAATGTCTTGGGACTGATGAACATGTGATGAACATGTCTTGGTGCTGATGAACATGTCTTGGTACTGATGAATATGTCTTGGTACTGATGAACATGTGATGAACATGTCTTGGTACTGATGAACATGTCTTGGTGCTGATGAACATGTGATGAACATGTCTTGGTGCTGATGAACATGTGATGAACATGTCTCCATGACTTAAGAAAGGGGACATAAAATGAATTGGCTATGTTGTCACCGGTAGTGATGAATGCTTATAATAGTTATAGCAGAGATGGTGATGATGACGACGATTGACGATGATGATGAAGGCGATGGTGATGATGATGATGATGGTGATGATGATGGTGATGATGGTGATGGTAATGGTGATACTTGTGATAAAGAAAGAGGAAGAAAACTATGACCAAGGCGACCGTGCAGATAGTGCTTGATGATGATGATGATGATGATGATGATGATGATGATGATGGTGATGATGTTGTTGTTGTTGTTGTTGATGATGATGATGATGATGATGATGATGAGGATGATGATGTTGATGATGAAGATGAGGGGGTTGAAGTGGAGAAGAATAATTGCGAAGAAGAATTGCGAAGAAGGACGAAGAAGAAGAAGAATTGCGAAGAAGAAGAATTGCGAATTGCGAAGAAGAAGAATTGCGAAGAAGAAGAACTGCTAAGAAGAAGAAGAAGAAGAACTGCTAAGAAGAAGAGAAGAAGAAGAAGAAGAAGAAGAAGAAGAAGAAGAAGAAGAAGAAGAAGAAGGATG
>CM054158.1:3362939-3365439 GCA_028751875.1 Rapana venosa
ATGATGATGATGATGAACAACAATAACGACCATGATAACAATTATAACAGCAGCAACAACAACAACAACGACGATAACAACAACCACAATATGATGATGATGATGATGATGATGATGATGATGATGATGATGATGATGATGATGATGAGGAGGAGGAGGAGGAGGAGGAGGAGGAACAACAACAACAACCATGATAACAATTATAACAGCAACGGTAACAACAACAACGACGACGACAACCACAACCACAATATGATGATGATGATGGTGGTAATGATGATGAATGACAACAACAACCATGATAACAATAATATTATAACAGCAACGACAACAACAACGACGACAATAACAACAACAATATGACGATGATGATGATGATGATGATGATGATGATGATGATAATAATAAAATATGATATAATAACAATGTAACAACAATAACAACAACATATAATATAATAACAACAAAACAACAACAACAACAACAACAACAACAACAACAACAACAACAATAATAATATTGATGATGATGACAAAGACGAAAACAACATCAATGACAATGCCGGTGACGATGACGAAGATAACGCTACGGTGATAACAGTACTAAACTGACATCACTGACGAGGACTCGAAAACCAGAATTCAGGGGAAAAACTTGTGATATTATCATATTCTTTTTTCTATACCTAATTTTCTTCGTTTTATGTCGTCAAACTCATCATTAGCCAGTTTCAAAATACCCTTGAAATTGAGCATTTCTTGATTTCTACGCGTGTACATAATTGTTTGTTAATTGTAGTTGCAGTGATTAGTATAGAGTGATGCAACACGTTACATTCGGGAAACTAAAATCTACAAAATGACCAGAGATAAGAGAAAGCACAGAGGAGGAAGAGAAACGCGAAGCGAAAGTGTGTGCGTTCAAAAAGAAAGATGATACTCCAAGTCTGTGAATTAATCGTGGCTGAATTTAGAAGAAAAAAAAAGACTGAACAACTCATGAGGAAACGAAGCTCATATACACCACAGGAAAAGAACAAATTAACAAACACAGAAACAAAGAAACCAGCAAAATGCAGAAACAAAGAGATCAGCAAAATACAGAAAAACAAAGGAATCAGCAAATTCCAGAAACAAAAAAATCAGCAACATAAAGAAACAAAGAAATCAGCAACATACAGAAACAAAGAAATCAGCAACATACAGAAACACAAAAATCAGCAACATGCAGAAACACAAAAATCAGCAACATACAGAAACACAAAATTCAGCAACATGCAGAAAACAAAAATCAGCAACATGCAGAAACACAAAAATCAACAAATTGCAGAACAAAAACCAGCAAAATTCAGAAACACAGAAATCAACAAAATACAGAAACACAAAAAATCAGCAAAATACAGAAGACAAAGGAATCAGCAAAACACAGAAAAACGATCAATCAGCAAAAATTCAGAAAAACAAAGAAAACAACATGAAGAAACCACCAAAAAAAAATCAGCAAAAAAAATAAAAAAAAAAAAAAAAAAATAAAAATAAACAAGTGTGTGGGAGCAAGCTGATATACAACCAAAAGAAATCACAGAAACCAGCCAAGAAAAAAATTCAACAAAATCCTTGAAATAAGCTCATAAAAGAAAAAAAACCCAACTAATCAAAGAAAAAAACAAACAAAACAAACTAGCTAACAACACGTGATAAAACAGACAAACAATTGTAGCTAAACATTCGAACACAAACAAACAAACAAAAAGTAACAAAATATCCAGTAAATAATTGTCAAACGAAGACTGATAGATGACCAGAACCCGACAAGCCAAAAAAACCTGAACAAAATCAACAAATGCATTACAAAACAGACAAACAAACAAAACAAGACCACAACAACAACCCCAAAAACCCAACAACAAAAAACACAAACTAACCCAACAACAACGACAAAAAAAAAACAAAATTAAAACAATCAATCGTTACGAAACAAACACACACTTATCCCTATCTCCAATCCCTCCCCCTCTACCACCACCACCACCACAGCTAACAAAAAAGATAGCCAATAAACAGACAGACAGACAGGCGACGAAATAAGCAAGCAAAGAAAACACAAATAATTATTATCTATACGCTAAAGAATCGGCAGACATTCTCAGACTCTATCAAGCAACAAAACAGCAAAGTAAACGATCAACTATACATCTTCGTCGTCGTCGTCGTCGTCGTCATTGTCAAACGCTCAGACAGTAACTGTTGTTGTTGAGACATGCAATGCATTGCAATACAATGCAGTGCAATGCAATAAAATAAAAAACAGAAGAATACAATACAATACAATACAAAACAATACAGTACAACACAATACTTTACTTTACGATGCAATACTATGCACACAACACAATACGAGACAATGAAATGCGATGCAAAACAATACAATAGTACACAATTCAACACAATACAATATATTACAATGCACTTAAAAAATAC
This sequence comes from Rapana venosa, assembly GCA_028751875.1. NCBI lineage: Eukaryota > Metazoa > Mollusca > Gastropoda > Neogastropoda > Muricidae > Rapana > Rapana venosa. Next base: position 3,365,420 of record CM054158.1, read on the forward strand.
AATACAATGCAATACAATAC
>CM054158.1:3367939-3392939 GCA_028751875.1 Rapana venosa
TGCGGTTTGCTTTTCGAACTGCGACGGTGAAGGAAATAACCCTATGAAAATAATCACAGATTTCCTCCCACTGACATAAATAAAGTATAAGGCTCGTATTTCTCTCAGAGTATAACCACAAACGTTGCTTTAATTGTATTTCATCAGTTTTGCCAAAAACAATGTAGCTGTTGGCATGGATTAAGAAAGTAAAAGATGTGAATGTTAGATGAGCCTGCAGAGGCTCAGCTTAGCTGACGTTAATAATAATAATAATAATAATAATAATAATAATAATGTATGGGATTTATATAGCGCTGAATCTTGTAAAGCAACAAATCAAAGCGCTACACGAGGACAAGCAACTCTAGCAGCAGCCTCTCTTTCCTTCACTCATGAAGCCGCGCCTACTCTTGCCTCCCGGACCCAGTTCCGCCTTTCGTAAGAGTAGGCCATTGTGTGCCGGTGGGAGCATATGACAGAATTTAAAAAACACGGGGACTAGATGCAAAAAACCCACATAAGTGCTTATTCCATTATCCTCGATATAAAAGAATTTTAAAAAATCCCTGGGATGAAAATTCGTGGCTCGTAAGTTTGTCCATTGAAAATCAGTGATGGTGTAAATGTGTTTGAATTTAGCTGCGTTTTGTCGCACGTTTGGATGATGCCAAGGAAGTTTGAACTCTGTGTGAAATCAAGTTCAGGATCCTTTTGGTTGTTGCAGCAACACCGCTTGAAAAACACAGCAATATGGCAAGGAAGTGGATAGCAAGGAAACGGGAACAACAGCATAACAACAACAACGACAACGACGACCACGATGATGATGATGATGATGATGATGATGATGATAATGTTGATAATAATAATAATGATGATAATAATAATAATAATGATAATATACAAATGAACATAATGATAATAGCATCAACACTGCTAAGAATAAGCAAGGAAGTTTGCATAATAATAGCACTGAACAGTACTGGACAGTCGCATAAGCAAAACTCTCACTATCGGTAAGCCTCAGCACTCTAACCGAGGAACAAGCCAATCAAACAAACAAACGAACGAACAAACAAATAAACAAAACAACGAACGAACCAACCTACCAACAAACAAACGAACAAACAAACTAACAAACAAAACAAACGAACAAACAAACAAACAAACAAAACGAACAAACAAACAAACGAACAAACAAACAAACAAACAAACAAACGAACAAACAAACAAAACAAACGAGCAAACGAACAAACAGACGAACGGACGAACAAACAAACGAACGGATGAACAAACAAACGAACGGACGAACAAACGAACAAACAAACAAGCAAACAAACAATGTAACAGCCAAAAGCATTGTCAGTCATTGACGTGAGCAAAGGCTATAGCAGAACAAGCGCAAAAAACATTTTGCAATATCAAAGTTTCAGATGCAGTTTACGAATTATAATTTCTATAATTATTTCGTTTGGTAACACAGATTGTCACATCGAATTCCTTTTTTTAAAAAAAATTAAAAGTTGAGAACTCAGTGTTTGCGAGAACTGAAACAATACTTAATATAATAATAATAATAATAATAATGTATGGAATTTATATAGCGCTGAATCTTGTAAAGCAACAAATCAAAGCGCTCAGATTTTATTTCATACCACTTTAAGTCATGGCAGATTTCTCTCCGTGAAATTCGGGCTGCTCTCCCCGGGGAGAGCGGGAGAACGCGTCGCCACTTAGCGCTGCGCCACCCTTTCACCCTTTTTTTTTTTTTTTTTTTTTTTTTTTTTTTTTGCAGCTGTATTTGTATCCCTATCAGAGTGGCTTTTTTCTAAGAATTTTGCCAGGGACAACTCTCTTGTTGCCGTGGGGTTTTTTACGTGCGCTAAATAATTACGTGTAACACACGGGACCTCGGTTTATCGTCTCATTCGAAAGACTAGCGCCCAGACCACCACTCATGGTCTAATGGATGGGGGAAAAATTTCCGGTCCAAACGGGGTACGAACCGCCGCACACTTCAGACCCGGACTTTTCGCTTTCTAGACAGGCGCGTTACCTCTAGACCACCGATCCATATGATGACAATCTTAGGCCTGTACCATTAAATCATAACGTTTCTACTCGTTAAGCTTTGAAAGGTTATGTGACGTATAATTATTGTCTTCATCCATGACTCATTCCCACCATAGCAATCCGTACTCTCTGTTAACAGGGGACACAACTTATCTGAAGCCGGAGTATAGCTGCCTTATGAGGTGGGGGAACTTGAACACACCCATCACCCTTCCCCGTTCAGTGTGCGCTTTCACAGTGTTTCCAAGGCGTGATTTAAAATAAAATTTTTAAATTTTATTGTATTATTTAATATCGAGGATAATGGAATAAGCACTTACGTGCTTTTTTTACATCCAGTCTCCGTGTGTATGTGGTTTTGTAAATTCTGTCATCTGTTCCCACCGGCACACAATGGCCTACTCTTACGAACAGCGGAACAGGATTTAACATGTGCGCAAGATGTTCTGCGTGCTTTCGCACACGGGGCCTCGGTTTATAGTCTCATCCGAAGGACTTTTGAGCGGAAGTGAGTCTGCACTGAGTGTAACTCCAGGGAAAATATCCCCTTGACCGGGAATCGAACCGCGGTCGTCAGATGCCAAGCGCAATGTTCTACCACTTAGCTATCCCTGAGATAGCACATAACACCCCCCCCCCTCCTCCCACACACACATCCAAGGCCTGTCAGTAAAATAGCATACCACCTTCTGGAATGTTCTGGTGCTAGGAATCCCTCTTTTCTATCCCTCTCTTTGTTTCTGCCTTGTTCTTTCCTTCTGCTAACCCCTCCTTGTCTAATATCTGCCCTCTGGTCCATTCCCTGCCTTTTCGAGAAGACTTGAAATATACAATTATCTCCCATGTTGAAGTCGGATGCGCTGGGCCTACTTAACAACTTTTAAAGCACTACACGGCATCGAGAATTTTTAGCTAATTTATGCCAGAAAAATATTGTTGCTGTCTGACCCGTTCTTCTCCTCTCCTCTCCTCTGTCTCTCTCTCTCCTCTCTCGTCTTCTCCTCTTCTTCATCTGATCTCTCTCTCCCATCGTAACTCCTCCTACTACTCTCTCTCTCCACCTATCTTCATCTCCTATCTTGCTTCTCGTCTCTCTCTCTCCTCTCTCTCTCTCTCCTTCTCATCTCTCTCTCTCCCTCTCTCTCTCTCCTCCCTCCTCTCTCTCTCTCTCTCTCTCTCTCCTCTCCCTCTCTCTCTCTCTCTCTCTCTCTCTCTCTCTCTCTCGTTGTGTGTGTGTGTGTGTGTGTGTGTGTGTGTGTGTGTGTGGTGTGGTGTGTGTGTTTGTGTTTGTGTGTGTGTACTTTTCCACGATGTTTCATTACTTTCCATATTTTACTGATTCTTATGATGTCTGGAGGCACCGTGGTCGAGTGGTTTAGGCGGTCAACTCGTGATCCAGAGGTCGCGGGTTCGATCCCCGCTCGGCTCCGTGTTGTGTCCTTGGGAAAGACACTTTACTCCTATTTTCCTCACTCCACCCAGGTGTACAAGTGGGTACCAGCTCTGCTGGGGAAGTATCTGGCGACAGACTAGCGTCCTGTCACAGGGGTGGTGAAAAACCATCAGTTCGCTTAACGCTACAGAAACAGGGATAAGCTCCGGCTCTATGGGCCTTCTGGCTCGAAAGAACATACTTTACTTATGATGTCTGTATGTTTTACAAGGGCAGATTGTGAGACTAGACTTGACTGACTTGACTTATGCCTCTGGATTCCCTGAGGATCATATGGCCGCAACAGCACCCCTCCTCTAATCTCGGTTCTGAGAGATCCTCTTCAGCTCGGCTCATGTCATTCCGGCTGTGTAAGACTAGGCTTGGCCTAAAATCTCCATCCTTGCGTATTAAAAGGCAAAAGTGTCCCATAACCTATGTGCTCGTAGGGGAGCGAGGCGTCAGAGACCTCAGCTTCTCTAGGGGCCAGCACATTGAGGACGGCGCCCATCTCCTCTCCCTCGCTGATTTACCTTCCCTGACCCTAAAGAGGGCAGGTACCCATTTTCAGTTGGGTGAACTGGGGGATTGTACTGAAGCCAAGGCGCACAAACGGTCACCCATCCAACTGGTAACCACGCTCGATGCTGATGAACCTTGGCTGGGGAAAGCGAGTGCTCTGACGACTGAGTTATTGAAGATGATAATTACTAGTTTCAGCAAAATTCAAAGGTACACACACACACAAAACACACACACACAAACACACACACACACACACACACACACACACACACACACACACACACACACACACACACACACACACACACACACACACACACACACACACACACACACACACACACACACACATATATATACAAAGGTTATACACGTTGGCAGGATGATGGGGATTTTAGCTGTTGAAGGCAGGGACAAATATGAGATTAAAACAGAAGGGGGAAATCAGGTTTGAAATAAATATGTCCTGAGGCTGGATTTAAAAGTGCCATAAGAAGGCTTTTGGAGAAGAGAGAGAGCAAGAGCGGGAGGTCATTCCAGATCGATGGGCCAGAAATAGATAAAGAGCGACGGCCAACAGTGGATACTGGATATTAAAGATCATTGATTCATTCATGTCAAAAAGCTCATAGGTGCGTCTGTGTTAGTTCTTCAGTTTACAGTCCTTCCACTAATAGTGATATCAGATGGGCAAGTGTGTCAAAGTCAAAGTAAAACTTTTATTTTCAGATGGTACATTGAATAAGCAGTGCATTTGCTTTTTTTTCATCAAGCCATCTATCTAAAAAAAAAAAGCGAGAAAAAAAGATAAAGTGCCAGTGTGTGTGTGTGTGTGTGTGTGTGTGTGTGTGTGTGTGTGTGTGTGTGTGTGTGTGTGTGTTGGTGTGGTGTGTTTGGTGGAGGGGGTGGGCTGGTGGTTGAGTGTGTACATAGCTAATCACCCGCAAAAAAACAACTATTATGAAGACAAGAAAAAAATTCTATAAACAAAACATGTGAAAAAGGAAAAAAACAACAACAGCTCACATACACAGTGTGTCAGTGTCTTTGAAAGGAAAGTGTATGTCTGTCTGTCTGCCTGCCTGCCTGTCTCTCTGTTTGTTTGTCTATCTTTTGTTGCCTGCCTGTCTGCCTGTTTGTCTTCTGTCTGCCTGTTTGTCTGTCTGTCTGTCTGTTTGTCTATCTGTCTACCTGTTTGTCTATCTGCCTGTCACATAAAATGGGGGATCGTTTCTGTCAGTGACAGTGTCAGCCGCTGTCGGAACTGTCATACACAAGAGCATTAAGATGATTAATTTTGTAGATTTTGCTTTCTTGTCATATCGAAGGTAGCGCGCGCGTTGTGTGTGTGTGTGTGTGTGTGTGTGTGTGTGTGTGTGTGTGTGTGTGTGTGTGTGTGTGCGTGTCGTGGTTTCGCGTGCGTGCGAGTGTGTATGTGTGTGAGAGAGGGTGTGGGTGTGTGAGAGAGTGTGTGTGTGTCTGAGAGAAAGAAAGAGAAGAGAGAGAGAGAGAGAGGAGAGAAGAGAGAGAGAGAGAGAGAGAGAGAGAGAGAGAGAGAGAGAGAGAGAGAGAGAGAGAGAGAGAGAGAGAGAGAGAGAGAGAGAGAGAGAGAGAGGCGCACGCGAATTAGACTCTTCTCTATTCTTGTCCTTTTCAATATGAAAGTTTTTGGTTAATTCAGATTTGAACTTTGACGTCAGGATTCCAGGCTACTGCAAGGCAAAACTATACAGAGATGTGTATGCGGCCTTGTAAATGTTGTCATCCCTTCCCACCAGCACACAATGGCCTCCTATTTCAAAAAAACCACAACCGGAACAGGTTTTAACGTGTACACAAGATGTTCTACGTGCGTTCACACACACAGAAACCACGGTTTATTAATCTCATCCGAAGAACTTTTTTTTTCAAGGGGTAGTGGAGTTGGCACTGATGTTAACTCCATGGAGGAAAATACGGAACTCGAACCTGGTCAGCAAGATTATGAGCGCAACGCTCTAACCACCAGGCTATCCCCGCCCCCCCAAAAAAACCCCAACAACAACAAAAAAAAACCCCAAAACCCATCCCCCCCTCCCCCAAAAAAAGAAACACACCAAAAAACAACAACAAAACAAAACAAAAAACCCAACAACCCACAGATCACATAGATTAATGGCAAGGTCAGTCACTCTCACCCTCACCTGAAAATTCGGGGTGTAGGGCAGTTATAAATAAGTTGGTGTCGGTGGTTCGGGTGGGTAAAAAAACCAACCCAGCTAGCCCTACAACCTCAGCAAGCAGCAGCAGCAGCAGCAGCAGCAGCAGCAGCAGCAGCAGGAGCAGCAGCAGCAGAAGCAGCAGCAGCAGCAGCAGCAGCACGATTATGATCCTGTCCTCTCGGTGCTAATGAGCTCTGCTGTTTTTGTTTCAGCAACAAAGGCACCGAGCCGCTTTTTGCTTTGTGGTGGCTGCAAAGAGGGCTGCCTGTGGCTAAGAGCTTTGTCTCTTTGTTTTCGTTAGGGGGGGGGGGGTTGTTTGGTTTTTTTGGTGTTTTTTTTGTTTGTTTGTTTGGTTTTGGTTTGTCTTTGGTGTGGGTTTTTTGTTTTTTGGTTGGTCTTTTTTGTTTTTGTTTCTCTCTCTCTCTCTCTCTCTCTCTCTCTCCTCTCTCTCTCTCTCTCTCTCTCTCTCTCTCTCTCTCTCTCTCTCTCTCTCTCTCTTTTGGTTGTTCTTTTTTTGGGGTGTCTTGATTTGTCCTTGTGTGTGTATATATGTTTGGGTTGATCTGTATTTCTCTCTCTCTGTCTCTGACATTGTTTGTGTGTCTGTTTGTCTGTGTGTGTGTGTGTGTGTGTGTGTGTGTGTGTGTGTGTGTGTTTTGTTTCTATTTCTCTGTCTCTCTGTCTGTCTCTCTTCTCTCTCTTCCCCCCTCTATCTGTCTCTCTCTCCTTCCCTCCCTCCACCCCCTCCCTCCACCCCTCCCTCTCTCTTTTCCCCTCCCTCTATCCCTCTCTTTCTCCATCTCTCTCTCTGCTCTCTCTCTCTCTCTGTCTCTCTCTATCTCTCCCCTCCTCCTCCTCCTCTCCCCTTGCCTTCTCTCTCTCCCCCCTCTCTCTTCCTCCCTCTCTCTCCCTCTCTCCCTCCCTCCTCTCTCTTTTTTGGGGGTGGGGTGGGAGTAGGGGGTCAAACATTGGTGTTGATTATTCACTTAGTTAACAAAAGCACCATCGATCACCAGTGTGTAATTCTGACTGCCCTGATTATGTTATATCTCTCTCTGTGTCTCTGTGTCTCTGTGTCTCTCTGTCTCTCTCTCTCTGTATCTCTCTCTGTATCTCTCTCTGTGTCTCTGTCTGTCTGTCAGTCTGTCTGTCTGTTTGTCTCTCTCTCTCTCTGTGCTAATGATCTCTTTCAAGTCTTGGTGTCCACAACAAAAGGCGTAGACCTTCTCCTTCTTCTATTCTTCCTCCTCCTCCTCCTCCTCCTCCTTCTCCTTCTCCTCCTCCTTCTCCTCCACCCATTCCCCCATTCCGGATGATGCTTCTTCTGTGTAAGGAGTACAGATCCTTGAGGCTATTTTTTGTGTTTGTTTTGATTGGTTTGGTTTGGTTTGGGGATTTGTTGTTGTTGTTGCTGCTCTTCTTCTTCTTCTTCTTCTTCTTCTTCTTCTTCTTCTTCTTCTTCTTCTTCTTCTTTCTTCTTTCTTCTTCTTCTTCTTCTTCTTCTTCTTCTTCTTCTTCTTCGTTTTCGTCTCCTCCTCCTCCTCCTCCTCCTCTTTCTTCTTCTTCTTCTTCTTCTTCTTCTTCTTCTTCTTCTTCTTCTTCTTCTTCTTCTTCTTCTTCTTCTTCTTCTTCTTCTTCTTCTTCTTCTTCTTCTTCTTCTTCTCCTTCTTCTTCTTTTTCTTCTTCTTCTTCTTCTTTGCAAACTTCTTTGCAGTCTCCTCCTCCTTCTTCTTCGCAGTCTTCTACTTCTTCTTTAGATAGCAATCATTGTTGTCTGTCATATGAGTGAAAATGCGTTGCACCTTCGAAGCGTCTGACAAGTCAGGTCCAACGCATCCGACTTCAACGTTGGAGAGAATTGTTACCTTACAAGTCTCTCTGGAGAAAAGGCAGGAGACAGGACCAAGAAGGCAGAAAATAGACAAGAAGGAGGTGACATGAGAAAAAGAAACAAGGCAGAAACATAACCAGGGATAGAAAATAAGGAATTCCCAGCACGGAATTTCCCGAAGGTGGGGATGCTATTTCTACTTATTATGTCCCCTGGTATCCTCATCGGGAAATTTTGAGAATATTTTTTTTTATACGAGAGGGTATGCTCCTCTGTCTCTGTCTCTTTCATTTCTCCATTTTCTTTCATCTCTTTGTCTCTCTCTCACCCCTTCCTCTCTCTCTCTCTCTCTCTCTCTCTCTCTCCTCTCTCTCTCTCTCTCTCTCTCTCTCTCTCTCTCTCTCTCTCTCTCTCTCTCTTTTCCTTTCGTTTCCCTCTCTCACTGCCTCACTTACTCTCTCTCTCTCTCTCTCTCTCTCTCTCTCCTCTCTCTCTCTCTCTCTCTCTCTCTCTCTCTCTCTCTCTCTACAATATTGTTACAAAATGATAATAGTATTGTAGAATTTCTAGAGATACCGCTTATGTGCTGATTTTTGTGCTTTTAAAAACAAAGCAAAATGCATTAACAGTACCAGTATGGACACAAGCGGAAACCATTTTATATGTTGCAAGATGATTGCCTACTTTTTGTTGTTGTTGTTGTTGTTGCCCCATGAAAGGCTTTTATCTTTCCATCATTTTGTTTTGCGTTTTCTTGGTAGGTGCATTTTCGCACGCGCGCACGCGCGCGCGTATGTGTGTGTATGTGTGTTTGCCAGTTTGTATACACATGGAGCCCAGTTTCGAGCCACCACTGAAACGCCCGTTCAGGGGAACCTCCCTCCCCCCCCCTGACTCTCCCCCGACTCCCCCCACCCCCCCTCCTCACCTGGCGTTAACATCAGTGCCGACAGTCTTTAGGGTGAGACTATTTATTTATTTTATTTATTTATTTATTTATACCACTTTAAGTCACGAGATTTCTCTGCGTGAAATTCGGGCTGCTCTCCCCGGGGAGAGCACGTCGCCACAAGAGCAGCGCCACCCCTTTTTTTTTTTTTTTTGGTCTGCAACTGTATTTCTTTCCCTACCAGAGTGGCTTTTTTCTAAGAATTTTGCCAGGGACAACTCTCTTGTTGCCGTGGGTTCTTTTTCGTGCGCTGCATAATTTTCTGTAACACACGGGACCTCGGTTTATCGTCTCATCCGAAAGACTAGCGCCCAGACCACCACTCATGGTCTAATGGATGGGGGAAAAGTTTTGGGCCCAGAAAACTTTTCCCCCATCCATTAGAAAACAATGAACCGAGGTCCTGTTGTTGTTGTTGTTGTTGTTGACTTCAATTTTACGTCTGTTCACTTCTAGTGATATTAGACGAGGGGTGGATGTCTTATTTAAAAAATAATAATAAAAAGCTACCCCCCCAAAAAACCACACCCAAAAACAACAACAACCCCACCCCACCCCACCAACCATGTTTTAAAAAAAATCACATAAAGAAACTTGGCAAGGCAGCAGGAATTATAAAAACAAGTCATTAACGTTAATGCAACTATAACAAATGTCCTAAGGGACTGCGATAAATACCTTTCACAATTTCAAATGCCAGTTTTAAATTATTGGATATACTGGTGAGGGAGTTTTCAGAAAAAAATGGGGCATGAAAGGTTTTTACACTCTGGCAGTAAAAAAAAAGTATATGAGTATTGGTGATATTCTCACCACATAGACATTTACCATTTTTGCTAAATTTGGTTATCAATGCGTTTAGTTTTATTCTATAAAATAAGTAGTAATTCTTCTTGAGGTAAAAACATTTACACAAGCTCACACACGAGATCCTGTATGTGAACGCACGTATAACATCTTACGCTCACGTTAAAACGCTTGTTCTGCTCTTTGGGAAGAGTTGGCCATTGTGTACCGATGGGGATGGATGACAAAATTTAAAAGAAAACGCATGTACACGGGGACTGGACGTAAAAATGCACATGAGCGCGTACTCCATTACTTTAGAAAATAAAAGAATGAATATATAACTAAGTAAAATCATCGATGAATAAATAAATAAATAAATAAATAGTTCTAAATTCGTTGAGTCTTTGACTCTATCTTTGTTTCTTTATTTTTGTTCTCCCACATCCCACTCACACATTCACCCCTCCCACACACACACACCCCCCCCCCACCCACCCCACACACCACACATCCAACCCCCCTCTCCCCCCACACACATTCACCCCCCTCCCCCCCACCACACACACATATGCATAAACCTCCCCTACATGTTTTATCATCATTACACCCCGTTTTAGTCTTCTCTTCATCCTAACTCCTCCCTCCTTGTGATTCTGCACACCCCACACCACACACACACACACACACACACAACGCTACAGTACATTGTCATCCAACGCTGCCCATCATCACCATCACCATCACCACCCACTACCACCACCTCCACCACCACCACCACAGCAGCAGAAGCCACCTTCCAAAGACAATGCCCCACACCCCCACACAACGCCGCGACGCGACAGCGGCAGTGACAGCGTCGCCACCACCACCACCACAACCACCACCACCACCACCGCAGGCAGTTTGTCGCGGTCGCCATTTTCCTCAGCAGTTCCGCTACGCGTGCGTGTTTGGCCGTGACGCCACGCGGTCACGTGACACAGCGAGATTCCCGTTGGCGGCGAGAAAAAGTAGGTGGGACCCGGATAATAAAGGCCCTGTTCGGAATCAGCCATACCTTTTACATTCTTATAGGCCAGTGCCGCAGGCTGGAAGGAAGGAAGGAAGGAAGGACACACCATCCTCACTATTTCTCAACAATATACTACCAGAAAATACTGTATAAAGTTTGGGTCATCTTTCTGTCTAACTGTCTGTGCTCGGAAGAATAGCACAGCAGTTTTTTTTGGAAAGAGGTGTGTGGCATTGAAGAAAAAACCCCAAAGTTTTCGAGGAGATTCTCGCAGAAAGGATTTCGTGTTTAGAGAGAAGTTTGCTTAAATATTGGGAAAAGTAGGGGATAAAAGATATACCACGAAAGAACAGACAGTACTATTTTGTTTTGTTTGTTGTTGCAGTGTTTTTATGTCACGAAAAAGCGTTTTCAGAGTTCTTATATAACAAAAAATCTCCACTTAAACCAACAAAGAGTTTATTATATCTTTGAGAGAAAAACATACAAAACCGAACAAAAATAAACGAAAACAAACTTTATTAGAGAAGTAAAGTCACAAGCAGGGACACACCCATATGGATTGTATTCAAGAAAACAAAACGTAATTCTTTGTAATCAAACAAAAAGCAGACAAGCACACTTTTTTTTCTCAGCAAAAAAATCACAAGACATTAAGAAAAACAACAACAGAGTTGTCTAGTCTAGTACAAGCACATTTTGGGGTAAGTTTTTAGGACAGTCGAAGTTTCCAAACCATTTTCGCATCTGATTTTTCTGTTTTTGTTTTTTTGTGTGTTTTTGTACATATTCCCAGGGTTGGGTCTTGTAGAGCGTGTTGCCGTTGGAGGAAAAACAACAACAACAACAAACAACAAAACAACAACATGGCCAGATTATTCCCTTCTCGTCTGATCTTCGCTTTCGTCTTCTTTTTCATGGCTGCTTGTGTGGTGAACGGTGAGTATGAATGAATGAATGAATAAATGAATGATGATGGTGATGATGATGACGATGATGATGATGATGATGATGATGATGATGATGATGATGATGGCTTGTGTACGTGTCCGTGGGTTTTTTGTGTGTGTGTGTTTGTGTTGTACTGTGTTTTTGGTGTGATTGTGTTGTGTTGTCTGTTTTGGTGTGTGTGTGTGAGTGTGTGTTTTTCTGTGTGTGTGTGTGTGTGTGTGTGTGTGTGTGTGTGTGTGTGTGTGTGTTGTGTGTGTGTTGTCTGTTTATGGTGTGTGTGTGTTGTATTGTATTTTGGTGTGTGTGAGTGTTGTATTGTATTTTGGTGTGCGTGTGTGTACGTTGTACTGTATTTTGGTGTGTGTGTGTGTGTGTGTGTGTGTGTGTGTGTGTGTGTGTGTTGTGTGTTTTTTGTATTGCGTTTTGGCGTGTTTGAGTTTTGTTCTGTTTTGGTGTGTGTTTTGGTGTGTTGGTGTTGTCTTCTTCAGTTGGTGACACTTGTCTTACTGTGGTTCTGTTTTGTGTATGTCATCTCTGTTTGTTCGTCTGGTTCCATCTGTCTGTCTGTCTATCTGTCTCTCAGTGTCTTTCTCTCTTTCTTCAGTTGATGACACTTTTTAAAAATGTGATTACATTTGTATGTCTTCTTTCTTTGTCTGTCTGCTGCTATCTCTCTGTCTGTCTGTCAGTCTGTCCGCGTCTGTCTTTCTTTCTCCGCTTGTGTGTTAGTATTCGCCTGTCTGTTTGTCTGTCTCTAACTTTCCTTAGGGTTATTGCTTTTTGTGGTTTTTTGTTCGTGTTTCTCTCTGCCTCTGTCATTCTTCTTCTGTCTCTGTGTGGGTTTGTCTCTGTATATGTCTCTGCCTCTGTTTCTGTCATTCGTCAATCTGTCAGTCAGTCAGTCAGTCTGTCTGTCTATCTGTCTGTCTGTCTGCCTGTCTCTCTCTCTCTGTGCAGTTTTTTTCGTGTGTGCGTGTGTGTGTGTGTGTGTATGTCTGTGTATGTATGCATGTATGTATGTATGTATGTATGTATTTGACTGTCTATACCTACCTACCTACCTACCTACCTACCTACCTACCTACCTACCTACCTACCTATCTATCTATCTATCTATCTATCTATCTATCTATCTATCTATCTATCTGTTTGTATGTCTGTCTGTCTGTCTGTCTGTCTGTCTGTCTGTCTATTTCTCATACAAACCCCAACCAAGCCTTTTTCAACTGTGTTCATTGATGCCACCCGAACATGAAAATATTGTTTGCAACTTTGCGATAGACATATTGAAAGCTTTTCAACTGTGATGAAAAACTACGTTTGGGCTTCTTTATTGTCCCATACCCAAAGAACACCTAACTTTTCTTTTCTTGTTTTCGCTTTTGTGGTGAAATGTATCTTTACGTGATTAAAACGTCTAAAGTCCGAACTCTCATTCTCTCTCTGTCTCTGTCTGTCTCTCTCTCTCGCCGTCTCTCTCTCTCACACACACACTCTCTCTCTTTTTGTCTGTGTCTGTCTCTTTCTTGTCTCTCCTCTTTGTGTCTGTCTCTCTCTCTCTCACACACACTCTCTCTCTCTCTTTTTGTCTGTCTCTGTCGTGTCTCGCCTCTTTGTGTCTGTTCATGTCTGTCTGTTTATATGTCCCTTCTTTGTTTCTGACTCTGTTTCTGCCTGTCTCTCTGTCTGTCTGTCTGTCTCTCCTTTCCTCTCTCTCTCTCTCAACAATTCTACAACTTCAATGAAGTAAACATGTACTTTACTATAATCATGTCAAATATCTATCACGTGGGGCAGGTTTGAGACAGCCCCAGTATAGCAGCTCAGAGTGTATTGGTCAGAGATTGCTGCGGTCAGTGAGAGGACTGAACTGGCCAGACTTGCCAGAGAAAGAGAAAGAAAGAGACAGCCAAACTGGACAAACAGAATATATAGTAAAGGTAAACCAAACATCAACAAGAAAGCAAACAAGCACACAGAGAAACAGACAACTAGTCCAACTGACAATTTGCAAAACGATCATTAAAAATTTCAAGCAACTCTACCACCCCCTCCCCCCCTCCCGCACGCCCCCCGAACACCTCCTTCCCACCTACCCCCCCCCCCTCCCCCCCCCCTTCCAAAAAAGAAAACCCAACAAAACAACCCAACACCCCGCCCCCCCCCCCCCCGAAAAAAAGCAACCCAACCCACAAAAAAAGGCAAGCGAAGAAACAGACAGACATAGAGACAGACAGACATAGAGACAGAAATGCATAGACAGACATAGAGACAGAAATGCATACAGACAGACAGATGAACAGAATAAATTATCTGAAGTATGTCTGTATGTCTGTCTCTTTCTCTTTCTCTCTCTCTCTCTGTCTCTCTGTCTGTCTGTCTCTCTCTCTCTGTGGGAAGGAATGACAAAATTTACAAAACTGGATACACACGGGAATTGGAAATAAAAGAATAAAATCTTCCCCCCCCCTCCCTCTTTCCCTACCCCCTCTCTCTCTCTCTGACAGGGAGACAGGCATAGAAACAAACATACAGACAAACAGACAGACAGGAATGCATACAGACAGGTGGACAGAATAAATTATCTGAAGTCCGTCTGTCTCTGTCTGTCTGTCTGTCACTCACTCTCTCTTCTCTCTCTCTCTCTCTCTCTCTCTCTCTCTCTCTCTCTCTCTCTCTCTCTCTCTCTCTCTCTCTCTCCTTCTCTCTCTCTCTCTCTCTCTCTCCTTCTCTCTCTCTCTCTCTCTCTCTCTCTCTCTCTCTCTCTCTCTCTCTCTCTCTCTCTCCTTCTAATAGTAATAATAATATATGGAATTTATATAGCGCTGAATCTTGTAAAAACAAAGAAATCGAAGCGCTTGCACTCAAATCATTTACACGCATGCAACTTCTCTCGCTCTCTCTCCTCTCTCTCTCTCTCTCTCTCTCTCTCTCTCTCTCTCTCTCTCTCTCTCTCTTCTCTCTCTCTCGTCTCTCTCTCTCTCTCTCTCTCTCTCTCACTCTCTCTCCAGTCAACGAGGCAAAACAAACATGACATCTCAAGCAAGCAAGCAAGCAAACAAGCAAAACGGTCCAATAACTTCACCCCCAGACCAGTGTTTATGTGTTTCTGATTAGCTGATTCCAGTCTTTCCGTCTGGTCTGTTAGCATCACTTTGAGACTTTGGAGTGTGTGTGTGTTTATTTATTTATTTTGATTTTGTTCTTTTATATCGAGGATAATGGAATAAGCACTTATGTGCTTTTTTACATCCAGTCCCCGTGTGTATGCGGTTTTGTAAATTTTGTCATCTGTTCCCACCGGCACACAATGGCCTACTCTTACGAAAAGCGGAACAGGATTCAACGAGTGCACAAGATGTTCTGCGTGCGTTCGCACACGGGATCTCGGTTTATAGTCTCATCCGGACTTTTGGGGAGAGTGGAGTCTGCACTGATGTTAACTCCAGGGGAAAACATCCCCTTGAACGGGAATCGAACCCGGGTCGTCAGATTGCGAGCGCAATTTTCTGACCCCTAGGCTATCCCGTGTGTGTGTGTGTGTGTGTGTGTGTGTGTGTGTGTGTGTGTATGTAAGGGGGGGGGGGGGCGTGTTATTAATTTTTGTCACGTCAAATTTACTTTGTTTATTTGGAAGTTATGTGTTCATTTATTGCTTTACATTGATTGGTGGATGTGGTCTAGAGGTAATGCACCTGCCTAGAAAGTAAAAAGTCCAGGTTCCAAGTGATTTGTGGATTAATCCCGTTTAGCCCCGAAACTTTTCCCCCATTCACTAGACCACCAGTGGTGGTCTTGGTGTTAGTCTTTCGAACAAGACGATGAACCAAGGTCCCGTGTATTACACATATTTAATGCACGTAAAAGAACCTACGGCAACAAGAGAGTTATCCTTGGCAACATTCTGTTGAAAAAAGCCACTCTGATAGGGGCACAAAGAGAGATGTAGACAGGAAGTGAAAAAAAAAAGAGTGGCGCTGCACTTGTGGCGACACACTCGTCCAGGGGAGGGCAGCCGGAATGTTATGCAGAGAAATCTGCCGTGACTTCAAGTGGCATACAATACAATATGATACATTCGGTACCTCTACCTCTCTTGTCGTTTATATCAAACTTAATCATTTCCAGGTTACACACTCTCCACATACTTGAGTTTATGTCACGAGGGAAGCTATAGCCGAGTGGTTAGGACCACTCGACTTCAATCCTATGGGTCCATGAAGTCGTGGGTTCGAATCTCGGCGGCGTCTGGTAAATTGAGGGTGGGGATTTTTACGATCACCCAGGTCAACTTCAAGTACAGACCTGCCAGTGCCTTCATTTCTTTCACGTATATATATACACATGCATGAGATCAAATACTATACAGGTGAAAGATCCCGGAACTCATGTCAGCGTTCGGTGAGTAACGGAAACATGAACATAGCCAGCATACATCCCCGAAGTCGGAATGCAGCTACCTTCATGGTGGACAAAAACGGTCGCATACGCAAAATCTTGCCATCGGTGAACCTCAGAGCTCTAGCTAGAAGAGTAAAAAAAAGAAAAAAAAGAACGTGTTTGTCTTTTTTGTCTTTTCTCTCTAATGTGTTCAGGTTCAAAACACGTTCTGTTTTCTGTTCTGTTTTTTGTTTTTTACTCTTTGGCTAGAGCCCCAAGGCTCACCAATGGTAAGATTTTGTCCTGGAAATGTTAGACTGTATTCACGCTGGTGGTTTTGGGGCGTGCTCCTGTGGCACTTCTCCCGTGACAATAGAACACTTCCTCCTCCAGACCTGTCCATCCAACACACCCAAACCCGAGGGCCAATAATTATCTGGCCGACTGACCTGCCGTTGAGGGACAAACTCTTCGGACCCCTTGAGGGATTTCAGCGCATGGCAGCATTTGTCAGGGCCTGAGGAGTTGCTGTCTGAGCGTTCGAGGAAGAAGAGGAAGATTGTATTGAGGTATCTCTTTTGTCCTTTCAGCCCTGTGTGGTGTGTGTTCCCATAACCTATAAAGTCGTAGGGGAGCGAGGCGTCAGAGACCTCACTTCTCTAGGGGGCCAGCATATTGAGGGCGGCGCCCATCTCCTCTCCCTCGCTGCTTTACCTTCCCTGACCCTAAAGAGGGCAGGTACCCATTTACAGCTGGGTGAACTGGGGGAACTGTACTGAAGCCCTGTACCTATGTCCAAAAACACAGAAATGAAGAAAAAAAGGCATCCTACCTTTTTATAGAAAAAAATAGTAGTTTCTTCCCAAGTATCTCTAATTATCTCAGATTCTTCTTCTTCCTCGTCGAACGGTCCGACAGCAACCACTGTTGTTTGTCGTATAAGTGAAAATGCATTGTGCTGCCGTTAAGCCCCTCAAAGTCAGGCCCAGGACATCCGACTTCGGCCTGTATTATCTCAGACGAATACGTCGTGTAAGAAACCGGGGGATGCGTTCTATGTATTTTTTTTTAATAATACAAAACCCCTGTTTTTCTTGGTCACTGTTTAAAACGTCCTGGCTTCTCTTATTTGGGTAAATAAGAGTACTTGTTTTCCAGTTCTTTTTCTAAGTGTCAATGTTATGCTTTTTCAATTTTTGGTTTATTCTGAACTAGTGAAATTTCATAGATTAAATTGTTTTTTGCCATTTGATGACCTGGGATGTTTTGTTGTTGTTTGTTAGTTGCTTGTTTTGCTTAAAACCGTTCAGACTGGTAGTTATTTTTGCTGTTTCTAGTGGTGGGATAATTCACTGCATTGTGTGTGCGTTTTTATGATCGGATTTGTTTTGTCGAATCTTTTTAAAGCCACTAAAGTTAAAGGTATTTACAATTTTTTTGCCTGTTTTGTTTTTTTTTCTTTTTTTTTAGCCAATTTTCCACAATAAACATTATTGTTTCAGATTCTCATAATTGTTGAATTTTAGTACAATTTATCCCGCAAGTCATCAAAATGTTGATGTTTCATTCTCCCTTGTTTTTGCTGTGAACGCATTGTTCTAAAAGATATTGTTCTGTGCACGGCTCCCTGCCTAAATCCTCTCCAGTTTGCATATAAAGCAAACAGGAGCGTGAATATGCTACTGTTACCTTCTAGCGAAATGCATGCTCTCATTTGGAAAAGAAAACTGGCTCTTTTGTTCAGATACTCTTTATTGACTTTTCCTCTGCCTTCAATACTATACAGCCCCATCTCCTAAGCACTCAAATTACTTTCACTGAATGTCTGTTCTCACCCTATTCTATGGGTTATGAACTTTCTGGTGAATCGAACACAGTGTGTCTGATTTCAAAAAGCAAAACCAATTGAGAAGTCAACGTCCAATGGTTCCCCCCAGGGCGCTGTTCTGTCTCCTATCCTTTTTTACTCTGTAAACGCTACTGATTAAATATTATGATGATTCTGCCCTTGAAGATTTGTCCAAATTTCATTCTGCGTATTCTCAACAAGTCAAAGCGTTTCCCTCTCCGTGCAAAAAGAAGTATTCTGACTTCAATGTTAAAAAGACTAAAGAAATACTGATTCATCTTCATAACAATCGAAAGCCTGTACCAGATATTTACATTGATGAAACAAAAGTCGAACGTGTTCATGAATATAGATACTTAGGTACTGTCATTGATGAAAATTTGAATTTTACTGCTATTACAGGTCTAACAGATAAGAAATGCCATTATTGTATGTTTTTACTTTTAAAAAAACAATATCAGACGTCTCCAGGTAAATGTTCAAATTTTGCAGAATTTGTATAGATGCTTTATTGAGTCTGTCCGTTCTCTTTCCTTGATATGCTAAAACCTGTTCCATCTTTCAGAAGAGCAGGCCATTCTGTGCAGGTAGGAAGGTACGACAAATTTTTAAAAAAAGAAAATAAAACGCATACGCACTGGTGTCGTGTTTAGACATAATTTCCAATGTCGGAATGCGGCTACCTTAAAGGTGGGCAAGAATGGAAGCATGTGCAAAATCTCACCACTGTGGGACCCTCAGAGCTTTATCCGAGCAAAGAAGATACGCCCTCCTAAAAAGCAAAACCAAACCACAACAAAAACCACAAGCAAAACAAAATACACCCCTCCACCCCCCTCCCCCAAACAAACGAACAAACAAAGACCGCCAGTTTCTTCTTTCGCCTTCCAAACTGATCCTGACCCTCGTTCTTTAGGTTTTTCATTTTGATTGTTTGAAATATAAACAGATCATCGAGAAAACTTGGATCTTTTGTAAACAACAACACTAACAGATTTTAGGGGAAATAGACATCAGGGAAGCTTTAGTGGTTGGTTAAAAGGGCATAGCCGAAAGTTTGACACTTTATAAATAGAAATGAAAGCTTTGAAAAAGGTTCAGCGGTTTGTAAGAAGAGAAAGACTTTTTTTCTTAAAAAAAAGAGAGAAAAACAAATAAAAGGAGGCGGGAAGAAAAATAATAATCCTGGCTTCTAAATAAGAGGAGATACATGATAGAAATGTTGTGGCTTTTGAGAAGGCAGGCATAGAGGACACCATGATGATCTGCACGTACACACACACACACACACACACACACACACACACACACACACACACACACACACACACACACACACACACACACACACACACACACAAAACAGAGAGAGGAGAGAGAGAGAGAGAGAGAGAGGAGAGAGAGAGAGAGAGAGAGAGAGAGAGAGAGAGAGAGAGAGAGAGAGAGAGAACGCATGAACGCACGTATGCACGCACAAACACACACACACACACACACACACACACACACACACACACACACACACACGCGCGCGCGCGCGCGCGCGCGGATGACAAACTGTACAAAACTGCATACACACGGGGACTGGTTGAAAAAAAAGCACATTAGTGCTTATTCCATTATCCTCGACATGAAAGATCAAAATAAAATTAATTAATTATATAAAAATAAAATAAACTTACACACACACACTCACTCAGAGAGAGAGAGAGAGAGAGAGAGAGAGAGAGAGAGAGAGAGAGAGAGAGAGAGAGAGAGAGAGAGAGAGAGAGAGAGATCAAATTAAATTAAATTAAATTGAGAGAGAGATGAAACCAAATCAAATCAAATTGAGAGAGAGATGAAATCAAATCAAATCAAACTGAGAGAAAGAGATGAATTGAAATGAAATGAAATGAAATGAAATCACAGAGAGAGAGAGAGAGAGAGAGAGAGAGAGAGAGAGAGAGAGAGAGAGAGGGGAGAGAGAGAGAGAGAGAGAGAGAGAGAGAGAGAGAGAATTAAAACTCTGCATTTTCAAGTTCTTATTATTCATGTTCAGCACTAGATGATTTTTGTTTTGGGGTGTTTTGGGGTGGTTTTTTTTTGGTTTTGTTTGTTTTTCCGGTGTAGACATGATCACAACTTGTTTTGGAATAATGTTTGCTTAAGTGTAATCTTCTTGTTACGTCTGCCCCCATCTTGATTCTTGTTTGTTTGTTTGCTGTTATTTTTTGTTTTTTTCTAATGTTTATGTCCACAGCCTTGATAAGCTTTACAGTTCCCATTTCCATCTATGTAATACAATGTTCCGCTTTTCGGAAAGAGTAGGCCATTGTGTGCCGGTGGAAACAGATGACAAAATGGACAAAACTGTATATACAGGGGGACTAGATGTTAAGACAATAAACAGCACGTGAGTGCTTATTTCATTATCCTCGAAATAAAAGAATAATAATAAAGACAAAAATGTTGATGAGCAGTGGTCCACTTTCTTTTTTCGCCTACGTAGTGTAAGGGTTTAAAAAAATATTATAGCCGTATGCTTGTTGCACTTATATTGCGTTATGTTTTTATTACGTTGTTCTGTTCACACACAGAGACAGACATACACGCGTGCGCGCGCGCGCGCGCGGATACGATACGCTGACACACAAACACACCCACACGCATAATGATCAGTCAGTCAATCAATTAAATTCTTTTATTTCGGAGGTAATCAATACGCACTCTTGTGCTTTTTAAAATTTTTTATACACCCAGTCCTCTCCCTTATGAGAGAGAGAGAGAGAGAGAGAGAGAGAGAGAGAGGAGAGAGAGAGAGAGAGAGAGAGAGAGAGTAAGTATGTCAATGTTTGGTTTTAATAAAAATAAACACATAGGCATCAGGACAGTTGATGTTATAGAATTGAACAGATATACAACAAACCATTATGTGGTTTTAATCTCCTCTCTTTATAGTTACCATGAATAATTATTTTTTAAAGCCTTTCGTTTTTCATTTTTCATAAGCGACAGTTTTTCATAATCTTCCATCATTGCATTCGTTTGTTAAACATGTTTCTATTAAACTGAGCCCGATCTTTTTGCTCAAAATAATGTACCGCACGATTGTGTTATGATACTTTTCGATATAATCATATTCTTCAAAGATGCGCGTCGCACAGCGACCTGACTTCAGATGATTTCAGACTTCAGATGATTTCAGACTTCAGATGATTTCAGACTTCAGATGATTTCAGACTTCAGATGATTTCAGATGATTTCAGACTTCAGATGATTTCAGACTTCAGATGATTCATTCAGATAGGTCAAAGCCACCTGAGGAAGATTGTGTGGCCGACGGAGATAACCCTGCAAACCGAGCTGTACGGCCCACGAGAGGAGCTGGAAAGGACTTGCCATTATTTTTCCTCAGACACATCTGATGGTGTAAAAAGCGAATGAGAGAAAAAAAAGAGAAGAAGAATTAAACCTGTTTGAATTAAGTGATCGGTTTTTAAATATATATTTTCTGCTATTTCATATAATGTTCCTATTTTATCTCTTCCTGAAATACTTGAACATTTAGTTTTTATAATTTTCTCAGCATGAAAATGTCTCGAGTTTGTTGTATTCGAGTTTTCCCTCTTCCAAACAGTTGAGGTTTTGTTATCTCCTCAATTACTTAACTTTTATTTCTTGTTTTTTCAACATATTTCTGTTATTATTTGATCTAAAAAAGAAAAGAAAGAAACTACTACTGTCATGTTACGCGTTTAAGAAAAAGACGCTGTTTATCTGTCCTGGTTAAAGGGTTTTTGTGATTATTTTGCCATTTAAGAAAAAACATCTTTGTTTTATTACTAGATATTTTTCCAGATCTAAAGACAGATACTGTTTGTTTAGTCTTTTTGAAATCATTACCGCATTTTCCCTTATCTCTACAGGAGGGCTACCGCGTCGTTGATTGGAACAAACGTCTTGGGGGCAATACATCATGTTCGAGTGCCCGGTTGTAAAGCCTTTTTTTTTTTACCCACAGTTTCTGTATTTGAAAATTCAAAGTTAGCCTTTGCCGTTGCTGGAGGTTATAGCACAATCCACTGGATTATTTATTGCAGTTACATGATTGTTGTTGTATGACCACACATTGTATGCTAACACTTTGTTGAGTTTAAAGTTTGCTCCTGTTTAAAAGACTTTTCAACCACGAAAATAACTAATGCACATGCTATCTCCTCGGCGTTCTCTTCTTATAACTTAATCCTCCCTACTTTAACTTCCATCATACTTTTAACTTTCTTTGTCTACTGTTACTGAGAATAAACAGACGTTAACATGAAGACAGCAGAAAAAATAATAACAGCAACAACAACACACACACACACACACAAACACACACACACCCACTACATACACACCCACTACACACACACACACACACACAATCCCCCCCCCCCCAAACACACACAACCCCCCCTCTCCCCCGTACCCCCCCCCCCCTCCACACACACACAATCTCCTCACACACACTCATCCCAAAACACATCACAGGTTGACTCTTTCATATCAGATTAAACGCTTGTCGCTATTTTTTGTTGTTTTTCTTCTTTTTTTTTTTTTTACTAGTATCTTGTCTTTTTTATTTAAAATTTTTTTTTTTACTACACTTTCCACCTTAGCTTTTCATCATAGCATTATTATATCCCTGCAATCACTTCGCGCATGGGTCGTCTTGAGGGAGGTAACTCCCCCTCAAAAAAAGAGTCCATTGATTTCCTTTACATGCGCACTGGCTGTAGGACCCAAGTGCAAATTAACCCATTCCTACCGCGGGCCTAGCATCAACCAGTATACCGCACATCAGTCAGCCAGTGCTGGCTCCCCGACCCTGACGTCTGTTCACTGGCTCTTCGATTTCTGTTAAAGCTGCACTATGTTTCCGCTACAATGGAGGAAGATTATGGTAATGTCGTGTCGTTGCCCGGCATCTTCTTGTAGGCTATCATATTTGACCCAGCGTCTGCTTGTGTGCTTGCTGTAAGCCCTTCGGATGAGACTTTTAACCGGGGTCCCGTGTGCGAACGCAGAACACGCAGAACGTCTTGCGCACACGTTAAATCCTGTCTCGCTTTTCGAAAGAGTAGGCCATTGTGTGCCGGTGGGAACGGATGACAAAATTTTACAAAACCGTATACGCACGGGGACTGGATGTAAAAAAAAGCATATGAGTTCTTATTCCATTATCCTCGATACAAAATAATAAACAAAAAATTAATGATATTTGGTCCAGTATGCTCTTCTATACTATATTAATTGGCCCAGCATCTGCCTCTATACTATAATATTTGGCCAGCATATTTGGTCCTTCTTGTATGCCATAATATTTGGACCAGCATCTTCTTTTATACTATAATAATTGGTCCAGCATTTTCTTCTATACTATAATAATTGGCCCAGCATCTTCTTGTATACTATAATAATTGGCCCACCATTTTCTTCTATGCTATAATATTTGAACCACCATCTTCTTCTATACTATAATATTTGGCCCAGCATATTTGGTTCAGCACCTCCTTGTATGCTACAATATTTGGACCACCATTTGCTTCTATGCTATAATAATTGGCCCACCATCTTCTTCTATACTATAATATTCGGCCCAACATCTTCTCGTACGTTTGTTGTGTAGTATGTCGTGGTGTCAGACATGGCATGTATTTGTGTTTCTACTTTCCTGCTATTCCACCCAGCCCGTGAGGATGCCAGGGCCTGTCGGTATAAATAGTATCCCCGCCTTTCTGGAAATTCTGTGCTAGAATTTCCCTCTTTTCCATCCTTCTCTTTGTTTCTGTCTCGATCCTTTGCTTCTTGTCACCTCCTTCTTTTCTGCCTTCTTGGTCCATTCCCGTGCCTTTTTTTTTCTTCCAGAAAGACTTAAAAGATAACATTTCTGTCCCATGTCGAAATCGGATGCGCACGGCCTGACTTGTCAGGCGCTTAATGGATGGCAGCGCAACACAGTTTCGCTCATATAGGACAGACAACAAAGGTTGCTGTCTGAGCGTTCGAAGAAAAACAAGGAGACGTAAGGAAGGAAAGAAGGAAGGACGGAAAAAAGAAGAAGAGCTTAGGAGCTTGTCAGGGAATCAAGCAATAGTACCGTAACATGTCAGGGCAGAGAAACAGTGTTATAATTTTAAGCCCTGCCGCTTTGATAACAACAATAATTGACAAATAATTTTTGGCCCGGGACAGAATAGGTAAACAATACTCCACAATTCAGCCTCTCTTCCGACTATATCCTTCTATGTCCAGATCACTAAGATTATCGCAAAACCTTTCTAACCAAACAACAAAAACACATTAAAGTAATAAGATATAGGTAAAGGTAAAAGGTAAAGGAGTCCCATAACCTATAAGGTCGTAGGGGAGCGAGGCGTCAGAGACCTCACTTCTCTAGGGCCAGCATATTGAGGGCGGCGCCCATCTCCTCTCCCTCGCTGCTTTACCTTCCCTGACCCTAAAGGTATACCATTAAAAAAAACCTAACATGTAAGCATATGACATAGAGGAATGAATTTCTTGTTTCCTTACAGTTTTTTTTCGTAGTATAAATAATAATATTCGTTGCAGCCAAAATATAAAGGGTCGACATAAAAAGATTGTTGACGATGGGAGAAAGAGAAAACAAATGGGCTGAGGTTTGCTTGAACACAAACTGGGAAGGTAGGATATAAACACAACCAGAGAGAGAGAGAGAGAGAGAGAGAGAGAGAGAGAGAGAGAGAGAGAGAGAAGAGAAGAAGAGAAGAGACAGAGAGAGAGACAGAGAGAGAGAGAGACAGACAGACAGAGACAGAGACAGAGAGACAGACAGACAGAGACAGACAGCCAGATAGACACAGAGACACAGATAGAGAAAGAGAGAGCGACAGAGACAGAGACAGAGAGACAGAGACAGACAGACAGACATATATAGACAGACTGGGGGATGGGATAGCCTGGTGGTTAGAGTGATGTATTCGTGATCTGCTGACCTGGGTTCGAATCTCGTTCACGAGG
>CM054158.1:3415439-3420439 GCA_028751875.1 Rapana venosa
AGAATGCAAAGAAGAATGCAAAGAAGAAGAAGACTGCAAAGAAGAAGAAGAAATGCGAAGAAGAAGAAGAGTTGCAAAGAAGAGGAAGAATTGCGATGAAGAAGAACAATTGCAAAGAAGAAGAAGAATGCAAAGAAGAACAATTGCAAAGAAGAAGAAGAAGAATTATAAAGAAGAAGAAGAAGCAGCAGAAGAAGAAAAATTGCGAAGAATTGTGAAGAAGAAGAAGAAGCAGAAGAAGAAGAAGAAGAAGAAGAAGAAGAAGAAGAAGAAGAAGAAGAAAGAGAAAGAGAAAGAGAAAGAGAAAGAGAAATATAAGTTAGTTATGACTGCATGGTCCTATATGCACGTGCGCATGCATACACACGCAGGCCACATAATTATGTGCGCATACTCATGCATGTTCTGTTTTTTGTTTGTTTTTACCCGTCCCTTGGTGTCTTTTTTTTTTTTTTTTTACTGCGTGTATATGTACGGGATAAGAAAGGTTTAAAGGAGGAGGGTACGTTGAGTACAAATAAAGATAAAGGTGTCCCATTATCTATAAGGTCGTAGGGGAGTGAGGCATCAGAGACCTCAACTTCTCAAGGGGCCAGCACATTGAGGGCAGCGCCCATCTCCTCTCCCTCGCTGCTTTACCTTCCCTGACCCTAAAGAGGGAAGGTACCCATTTACAGCTGGGTGAACTGGGGAACTGTACTGAAGCTAAGGTGTGCAAACGGTCACCTATCCACTTGGTAACCATGCTCGACGCTGCTTAACATTGGCTGGGGAAAAGCGAGTGCTCCGTCCACGGAGCTATCCCGTCCCCTGAGTTGGGTAGGTGTCGTTAACATTGAAAAGTAGAAAACACACTGATGGTTTTTGATAGGGGTTTTTGATTGTTGGTTTCTATTATTATGTGAGATGTCATTTTTCTTTTTTTTCTTTTTTTCTTTTTTTGGGGGGGTGGGGTGGGGGTGGGGTTGCTTTCGTTTGTTCGTTCTATACAAGTATCACATTTCATCTTCACCTATCTCATAGTCTGGTAAGACTGTTTGGGCCACCACTGAAGATTTTGCAACCAGCTTCCTCCACTCTTTGGGGTTTTCAGCTTTCCGTGGCAGGTCATTCCACTCAAGGCCAGTCCACTCTCTGATGATGTCTTCCCATCGTTTTCTCTGTCTGCCTCTTCGTTTCCCTCCTTGTACTGTTGTTTGTAGGACAGTCTTGGCCAGTCCAGATGTTCGTGTGACGTGCCCGAACCACTTCAGTTTGCCAGGGTTTTTTTGGATTGAAATGAGCAAAATATATAGCAAGCAAAAAAACCCCAACACCCCCAAAATACTATGGGCAAAACAATAGCATTGTTACAAATCACGTTATTAACTGGTGACCTTAGCTTAGGGTCACAGAGAAATGTTAGCCGTTCTTCTCTGCAGTTACGTAACTGGTGGTCCTTAGTGTCACTCTCCTCTCTTCACTTGAGGTTTACCTTGGCTTTAAGACAAAGAAAAAGATATGTCTCTGTCTTGGTCTCTGTTTGTCTGCCTCTTCGTCTCCCTCCTTGTATGGTTCCCTGTATATATGTGCATACCCCAGAAAAATGATAAACGAGGAAAAGATTAAGTTAAAGATTAAGAAGTAGATGAATAAGAAGAAAGGAAGGAAGGAAGAAAAGACTATGACTTTGACTGTGACTTTAACGGCTCTCCCTACAAAGAAAGAAGGACAATAATAAACAAGTAGACGACAGCCCTCAAAGGGCAAAGCTGGACAGGGGCAATCAAAGAGTCCCCCACCCTCCACCCCTCATAAATCAGGGTGTTGAGGGGGTGGAGGGGGGGTGGAAGGGGAAAGTAAAGGAGAGGAGGGTCTATTATACCACCCATCCATCACCGAACAACAACGATGCCTATGGCTAGTCAGTGTTGTGTTTGAATCGTTAATTTTTTTCTGGACCAAACCTTCTTCCAGAAAGGTCAGGTATCAAGCCCTGACTACAGTTTTATACATATACCAGTGTACGTGTGTGTATGTGTGCATATTTTTTATTTATTTATTTTTTTTATCGAGGATAATGGAATAAACACTTGTGTGCTTTTTTACACACCCAGTCCCCATGTGTATGCGGTTTTGTCAGTTTTGTCATCTGTTCCCACCGGCACACAATGACCTACTCTTACGACAAGCGGAACAGGATTTAACGTGTGCGCAAGATGTTCTGCATGCATTCGCACACGGGGCCTCGGGTTTATAGTCTCATCTGTAGTGTGTGCAAGAAAGCCCCTGTGCTCACGCGTACACACATATACAGACATGCACACACACACGCATACACATGCACACACACGCATATACAAACACACACACACTCACACACATACATATGCACACACATACACACACATATATATCTATCTATATATATATCTATATATACATACATACAAATACACGCATATATATATATATATTTATATATTATATATATATATAATAATAATAATATATATGTAGAATTTTATATTTTTTTTGGGCGCCAAATCTTGTAAAACAAAAAAATCGAAGCGCTTGCACTCAAATCATTTACGCGCATGCAACTTTCCTCAAATATAATAAAGAACATATTTCAAATTTATTGCACGTGTATGTACACACACACACACACACACACACACACACACACACAACACACACACAACACCACACACACACAACACACACACACACCAGAACACACTTAGGAGATGAAGAATGCTGTTGAAAAGTAGAGACGGATATGAGGGGGGAAGTGTCAGGTAGGAAATAAGTGTGTTTTGAGGCTGGATTTGAAGGTATCAAGTGAAGGTTTTTGGCGCGAAGTGAAAGAGGGAGGTCATTCCACGTGGACGGACCAGAAACAGAAAAAGATCGACAGCCAACAGTGGTTTTGTTTGAATCTGGGTGTTCGAAAGCACAAAGTATCTGCGGACTGAACGAAGGGAACGGGATGGAGTGTAAGGTGAAGACAGTTACAAAGATAAGATGGTGCAGATTTGTGGAGACATTTGAAACAGAGGGTATTGTTTCTTATACTTCAGTCTTTGTGAGACTGGCAGCCAGTGAAGAGATCGCAGAAGAGGAGTGATGTGTTCGGATCTTTTCTTTCTTAGGACCAGTCGAGCTGCAGAGTTTTGTATGCGTTGAAGAGAGTGGATGGATGATGCTGGTAGGCCAGCCAGAAGAGAATTACAGTAGTCTAAACGTGAAAGAATGAGAGATGTGACGAGCTTGGAAGTTGCATCAGTGGACAGATACTTGCGAATCGCACTTATGCGCCGTAATTGATAGTAGCAAGACTGGCAGGTCTGGGTGATGAATTTTTTCATATTGAGTGTGTTGTCAAGAACTACACCTAGATACTTCACATATATATATATATATAGAGAGAGAGAGAGATATAGGGAGAGAGAGAGACAGACAGACAGACAGATAGACAGTCAAACAGTCAGACGGTCAGACACACAGAGACACAGAGACAGAGACAGAATGACACACACACACACACAACACACACACACACACACCACACACACACACACACACAAAACACAACACACACACTACACACACACACATACAGAAACAGAGACAATCTCTTTTCCTGATGGTACTGTTCTTTGGTCTTTTTGTTGGGAACTAAACTTGAAGTAAAGAGAGGACAGGGACACTAAGGACCGCCAGTTACATAACTGCAGAGAGCAACAGCTAACATTTCTCTGTGGCCCTAAGCTAAGGTCGCCAATGAATAACGTGATTTGTAACAACCTTGTGTTTTGCCTATAGTCTTTGGGGTTTGTTTGTTTCTTGGGCTTACCTGTATGTTTGTTTGTTTGCTTCTTTGTTTGTTTGTTTGTTTGTGTGTCTGCTCGTTTGTTTGCATTTTTTCCCGGTGTGTTTGTTTTGTAGTTTCCGTTTTAGTTTCGTTTGCCCGTTTTGCTTGTTGGTTTTTCAATGTCGGTCTCTTTGGCTGTCTGTCTGTCTGTCTCTGTTTGTGCTTTCCTCTGTGTGTGTGTGTGTGGTTTGTGTGTGTTGTGTTGTGTGTGTGTGTGTGTTGTGTGTGTGGTGTGTGTGTTTTGTGTGTCTTTTGTGTGTGTGTTTACAAACTTGCAAAGACAATTTTACAAGGCACTGTCCAAGGAGGAAGAAGAAGAGGCAGACCAAGGAAGAGCTGGGAGGATAACATCAGCGAATGGACAGGCCTAGAACTCAACAAAACCCTGAGAAAGGCAGAACAGAGAGAGGAATGGAGGGAACTGGTTGTTGAGTCTTTGAGGGTGCCCCCACGGTCGTCAGACTACGGGACAGATAGATAGATAGTTTACAAACACTTATTTGTGAAAGGGCATGCACGTGCGTGCTTATGTGCATTTATGCGTGTGTGCATGCATGTGTGTGCGTATGTGTGCCCTCGCACGTGCATGCACAAATGTTTTTGTGTGTGCGTATGTAACTGTGCACTTTTTTTTTAGGCCTTTATATTTTTAACTGTGTATTTCCCAAGTGTAAACGCATATATTGTGTGTGTGTGGGGTGGTTTGTGTGTGTGTGTGTGTGTGTGTGTGTGTGTGTGTGTGTGTGTGGAGTGTGTGTGTGTGTGTGTGGTGTGTTGTGTGTGTGCGCGTGCGTACATGCGTGAGTACGTCTTTTATCTTTTTTATTTATCTAGTATTGTTTTCATTATTCTATTTCAAGGGTAATTGAATAAGTACTTGTGTGCTTTTACTGTTGTTGGTTGTGTGTTTTTTTTACATCCAATCCCTGTTCACGTAGTTTGTAAATTATATCATCCGTTCACACCGGAACGCAATAGTATACCCTTTAAAAGGTGGAACAGGTTTGAAAGTGTGCAGAAGATGTTCTGCATGCGTTCTCACACGTGACCTGGACATACAGTCTTCTCTGAAGGACATGTTCAAATTCATTTTAAACATCTTTTCACAAGTTGTAATATTAGAGGGAAAGGGGGCGGGGAAGGG
>CM054158.1:3430439-3432939 GCA_028751875.1 Rapana venosa
ATCCAGTCCCCGTGTGTATTCGGTTTTGCAAATTTTGTCATCTGTTCCCACCGGCACACAATGGCCTACTCTTTCGAAAAGCGGAACAGGATTTAACGTGTGCGCAAGATGTTCTGCGTGCGTTCGCACACAGGGCCTCGGTTTATAGTCTCATCCGAAGTAAAGAGAGAGAGAGAGGAGAGAGAGAGAGAGAGGAGAGAGAGAGGGGAGAGAGAGAGAGGACAGAGAGACGAGAGACAGAGAGACAGAGAGACAGAGAGATAGGGAGATAGGGAGAATTTGATGTTGGGAGGATGCGTCCATTCATAACGCTAAGACAAAACAAGTTAACAAGAAAAAAAGCCGCTTGCGACAATTTATAGTGAACAATTCTTCTTGGTTGAGTACTCAAACAGCAACTATTGTTGTCTGTCATATGAGCGAAAATACGTTGCTCTACCGCGACAAGTCAAGCCCAACGCATTCGACTTCGACGTGAGAGAGAATTGGTATCTTTTACGTCTTTCTGGGGAAAAAAAGGCAGGAGAATGGACCAAGAAGGCAGAACATAGACAAGGGGGAGGTGACTGGAAGAAAACGGAACAGCGCAGAGCAGAAACAAAGAGAGAAAAAAGGAAATTCCTGACATAGAATTTCCAGAAGGTGGGGAAGCTATTTTACTGACAGTCCCCGAGCAATCTCTTGGAGGGGGGTGAGGGGGAGGAGGGATTCAGAGTACTAAGAGAAACAGTATGACAGAGAAACAAACGAAACAGTGGCAACAAAACTTAAGAAGTTATAATGATGCCATAACACATCAGAGTCAAAATAGCGAGAAACAGCACACACTGTGAAAGACAGGGCGACTGGGAGGGGTATGAGTCAGAGGTATAAAAGGGGGATGTAGGAGAAGAGAGAGTGAGGGGGATGGGGAAATAAAGAGAGAGAGCGAGAGAGAGAGAGAGAGAGAGAGAGAGAGAGAGGACAGAGACAGAGACAGAGACAGAGAGATCCCCCCCCCACCCACACACCTGCAACCCCCACCCCACCCCAACTACACACACACACATACAACACATACATACACAACCCTCTCCCCCTCTACACACATACGCACACACACACAGACACACACAATCACACACACACTCACACTCCCCCCCCCCCCACACACACATCACACACACACACATGACAAGACAAACTCTCTCAGTCCCTTAACATTCATTCCTCCACAAAGTCTACAAAGCAAAACCACAAGGCGCCAAAAGCTTGTCTGACCGGGCACGATTCAATTAGTTAGGAGGCTGATTGAACAGATTGTAGCTTTGTGACACTTGTATTGGGGGCAACAGGGGTAATTTATAGGGTGTGAGAGGTCTGTGGTAAGGGAACGTCACACAACATCTGGACTGGCCAAGACTGTCCTACAGGAAACAGTATAAGGAGGGAGACGAAGAGACAGACAGAGAAAACGAATGAGAAGACAACATCAGAGAGTGGACTGGTAACCTTGAGTGGAACGATTTTGCTACAGAAATCAGAGGGCCGCGGGGAGTGGAGGAAGCTGGTTGTAAAATCTTCAGTGGTGCCCCTAAGAGTACGGATGGGTGAAGGTGAAGGGTGTTGTGAGAGATTCATCAACTTCCTCGTGGATTCAGGCAGTTATCATGATCATTGTGTCGGCTAGGCTAGTGCAGCGGAAACTCACATATAGAATGAACATATGATGCTTTTATCTGTTACCCTTGAAAAATCAAGATAAAGGTCATACAGACCTCGATTTGGTTTTTTTTGTTTTGCTTTGGTTGTCTGTCTATCTGTCTGTCTGTCTGTCTGTCTGTCTGTCTGTCTGGAGAGAGAGAGAGAGAGAGAGAGAGAGGGGGGGAGGGGCTAATTTTTAACTGAATTTATTTAAAGGGTTATGGCATAAGAAAGCTTTCTTTTGTTTTAACAACCAGACTTCTGAAAGAGAGAGAGATGAGAGAGAGAGAGAGGAGAGAGAAAGACTTAGCGAAGAGAGAGAGAGAGAGAGAGAGAGAGAGAGAGAGAGGGAGGGAGGAGAGGAGAGAGAGCCGTAAAAACCCCCACACACCTTCTTTTATGACCCAACGGTTTTTATTCTAGCACAATAAATCTAATGCGTCAAAACAAACAAAACAACAGCAAAAGAAGCAAATAAAAGAAATAAAAAAATCCCAGAAAACAACGACCTTCATTTTGCGCAAGGGGCCAGATTTTTGTGATGAACAGCCACTTTCTTCTCCTGTAACAAAACAAAAACTCCCTGTTCCCATAACCTATGCGTCGTTGGTGAGCAAAGGTGTCAGAGACCTCAGCTTCTCTAGGGGCCAGCATCTTGAGGACAGCATCAATTCCAGTCTTCCCTCCCTCAATATAGCAATAAGGAAACACGCTACTACTTTTCTTTCGTGAGGACAAGCCACTTTTACATATTTATTTTTTAAAATTTATTTGCCAGACGATGTCATTCTTTTCTCATGTGGTGATTCGTTGAACA
>CM054158.1:3437939-3452939 GCA_028751875.1 Rapana venosa
AGAGGAGAGAGAGAGAGAGTAGAGAGGAGAGAGAGAGAGAGAGAGATGAGAGAGAGAGAGAGAGAGAGAGAGAGAGAAACTCTGTACTCTGAACTCTGAAATGGCTTGAGAGAGAGAGAGAGAGAGAGAGAGAGAGAGAGAGAGAGAGAGAAGAGAGAGAGAGAGAAGATGAGAGAGAGAGAGAGAGGAGAGAGAGGGGTGCGTGAGAGAGAGAGAGAGGAGAGAGAGGAGAGAGAGAGAGAGAGAGAGAGAGAGAGAGCGAGAGAGAGAGAGAGAGAGAGACTCTGAACTCTGAAATGGTTTGAGAGAGAGAACTCTGAACTCTGAAATGGTTTGAGAGAGAGGAAGGGAGAGAGAGAGAGAGAGGAGAGAGGAGAGAGAGAGAGAGAGAGAGAGAGAGAGAGAAGAGAGAGGAGAGAGGAGAGGAGAGAGAACTTGTTGGCTGGAAAATGGGGGCTGCTTGTTTGTTTTAGGTTGTATTTGTGTTTTCTTTATGAACTTGGTTTTTTTTATACCGTGGTTGTGGTTATAGTGGTCATGATTGTTGTTGTTTGGTGTTGTGTTGTTGTTGTTGCTGTTGTTGTTGTTTTGTTGCTGTTTTTATTGTTGTTGTCGTTGCAACTGTTGTTTACGGTTGTGGTTGCAGCTGTTGTTGTTGTTGTTGTTGTTGTTGTTGATATCGTTCTGTTAAAGCTGTTGATGTTGTTGTAAATGTTGCAGCAGCTGTTGATGTGGTTGTTGATGTTTTTGTCGTAGGTACAGCATTATGTTGTGGTTGTGGTTGTCGTGGTTGTTTTTATTGTTAAGGTGGTTGGTTGTAGTGGTTTACCAGTTCCATCTTTGTCCTCCCCCTATCTGTCCATCTAATCTGTCTTGTCTTTCTATCAAACTCTCTCTCTCGTTCTCTCTCTCTCTCTCTCCCTCTCTCTCTCTCTCTCCCCTCTCTCTCTCCCTCTCTCTCTCTCTCTCTCTCTCTCTCTCTCCCTCTCTCTCTCTTCCCAAGTTAACTAACCGACCAATCAAGTAACCGACGAACTGGATTGTGGTCAATGAACTTGTGTTGACCCCTCGCAGTGACCAATAGTTACACACGAAGTGACGGACGCTATAACCGAGTGGTTAAGGCCACTCGACTTCAATCCCATGGGTCCGTGAAGTCGTGGGTTCGAATCTCGGCGGCGTTTGATAAATCAAGGGTGGGGATTTTTAACGATCTCCCAGATCAACTTCAAGTGCAGACCTGCCAGTGCCTTCATTCCTTTCGTGTGTATACACACATGCAGATGGTCAAACATTCACGTTGAAGATTCCACAATTCATGTCAGCGTTCGGTGGGTTACTACGGTACAGAGACATGAACATACCCAGCATGCATTCCCCGAAATCGGAACGCGGGTGCCTTCACAGTGAGCAAAAACGGTCGAATACGGAAACTGTCACCATTGGTGAACCTCAGAGATCTCTAGCTGAGGAGCGAAAATTTAAAAAATGAAGTTATTCCAGTGTAGTGATGTTAATGCTACTGCTCTGACCTTCTTCTTCTTCTTCTTCTTCTTCTTCTTCTTCTTCTTCTTCTTCTTCTTCTTCTTCTTTCTTCTTCTTCTTTTTCTTCTTCTTCTTCTTCTTTTTCTTCTTCTTCTTCTTCTTCTTCTTCTTCTTCTTCTTCTTCTTCTTCTTTCTTCTTCTTCTTCTTCTTCTTCTTCTTTCTTCTTCTTCTTCTTCTTCTTCTTCTTCTTCTTCTTCTTCGCATTCTTCTTCTTCTTCTTCTTCTTCTTCTTCTTCTTCTTCTTCTTCTTCTTCTTCTTCTTCTTCTTCTTCTTCTTTTCTTCCGCAATTCTTCTTCTTCTTCTTCTTCTTCTTTTCGCATTCTTCTTCGCATTCTTCGCATTCTTCGCATTCTTCTTCTTCGCATTCTTCTTCTTCGCATTCTTCTTCGCATTCTTCTTCTTCGCATTCTTCTTCGCATTCTTCTTCTTCGCATTCTTCTTCGCATTCTTCTTCTTCTTCTTCTTCTTCTTTTCTTCTTCTTCTTCTTCTTCTTCTTCTTCTTCTTCTTCGCATTCTTCTTCACATTCTTCTTCTTCTTCTTCTTCTTCTTCTTCTTCTTCTTCTTCTTCTTCTTCTTCTTCTTCTTCTTCTTCTTCTTCTTTTCTTCTTCTTCTTCTTTTGCATTCTTCTTCTTCTTCTTCTTCTTCTTTCTTCTTCTTCTTCTTCTTCTTCTTCTTCTTCTTCTTCTTCTTCTTCGCATTCTTCGCATTCTTCGCATTCTTCTTCGCATTCTTCTTCGCATTCTTCGCATTCTTCTTCGCATTCTTCTTCTTCTTCTTCTTCGCATTCTTTGCATTCTTCTTTTCTTCTTCTTCTTCTTCTTCTTCTTCTTCTTCTTCTTCTTCTTCTTTCTTCTTCTTCTTCGCATTCTTCTTCTTCGCATTCTTCTTCTTCTTCTTCTTCGCATTCTTCGCATTCTTCTTCTTCTTCTTCTTCGCATTCTTCTTCTTCTTCTTCTCTTTCTTCGCATTCTTCGCATTCTTCGCATTCTTCTTCTTCTTCTTCTTCTTCGCATTCTTCGCATTCTTCGCATTCTTCTTCTTCTTCGCATTCTTCGCATTCTTCGCATTCTTCTTCTTCTTCTTCGCATTCTTCGCATTCTTCGCATTCTTCTTCTTCGCATTCTTCTTCGCATTCTTCGCATTCTTCTTCTTCGCATTCTTCGCATTCTTCGCATTCTTCTTCTTCTTCGCATTCTTCTTCTTCTTCTTCGCATTCTTCTTCTTCGCATTCTTCTTCTTCGCATTCTTCTTCTTCGCATTCTTCTTCTTCTTCTAGTTTTGTTTTAGAATTTGAAGGATATACTGCTTGTGTTGTTGTTTTTTTGGTGGGACGGGAAAGCCCGCTGGTTAGAGTCATGCGTTCGTGATTTTCTGACCCGAGTTCAAATCTCGTTCAAGAGGATTTTTCCTCTGGAGTTAACATCAGTGCCGACTGCACTCTCCCCAAAAGTCCTTCGGTTGAGATTTTAAACCGAGGTCCCGTGTGCGAACGCATGCAGAACATCTTGCGCACAAGTTAAACCCGTTCCGCTTTTCGGAAGAGTAGGCTATTGGGTGCCGGTGGGAACGGATGACCAAAAAATTACAAAATTGCGTACACGCGTGGACTAGATGTAAAACAAACAAACACGAGTGCTTATTACATTATCCTCGAAATAAAAGAAAAAAGAAAGAAAACATACACACACAAACACACAATCACACACAAACACATATAAAAAAGAAAGAAAGAAAGAAAGAGACAAAATTCCATGAACCATGATTGCAGCAAAATGGAAGTTGTGAGTGGATTTGAGTTTTCAGTCCAGCTTAATGGACTATCGATCAACAACTCATAGAGAGAGAGAGAGATAGAGAGAGAGAGAGAGAGAGAGAGAGAGAGAGAGAGAGAGAGAGAGAGAGAGAGAGAGAGAGCGAGAGAGAGAGAGCGAGAGAGAGAGAGAGCGGGAGAGAGGAGAGAGAGAGAGAGAGAGAGAGAGAGAGAGAGAGAGAGAGAGAGAGAGAGAGAAGAGAGAGAGAGAGAGAGAGAAGCGGAGGAGGGGGAGGAAGAAAGCAAAAAAACAGAAAAATAGATTGAAATAGGAAAAAAGGACGGAGAGAGAGACAGACAGAGAGAGAGAGAGACAGAGAGAGAGACAGAGAGAGAGAGAGACAAAGAGAGACAGGAAGGAGACAAAAAAGACAGACAGACAAAAAGTGCGTCATCGATCAGTATACGATTGCAAGTGACACTCTTAACTTTGAAATAACACTTCTCCAATATAAAACAAATGAAAATAAAACCACAACCCTCCCCCCAAAAACAACAACAACAATAAGCCAAACCAAACAACGAACCGAGGGGAGTGGAGAAGCTGGCTGCAAAATCTTCAGTTTTACACCAACGGTCTACTAGACTACGGGATAGAAGAAGAAGAAGAAGAAGAAGAAGAAGAAGAAGAAGAAGAAGAAAGAAGAAGAAGAAGAAGAAGAAGAAGAAAACACCCACACAAATAAAGAAGCAAGAAAGCAAACAAAATCACAACCACCACCACCACCACCACCACCACCACCACTACCACCAAAACAACAACAACAACAACAACAACAACAAAAACACATCTTTCAAAAGACTACTTCATGCCAAAGCAATAATCTCTGATAGTATCACACTGACAAGAAAATATCATAATGAATGGTTTTCTTTGGGTGTGAGGATGTTTACCTGTTTATCTTGACACATGTCATTATTAGACATCAGTCCACCTCCAGGCTGATCAAAGATAGGATGCTAAAGGAATAGCCTAGTGGTCAGAACATTGCGCTCGCAATCTGACGATCTGGGTTCGATTCCTGTTCAAGGGGGATATTTTTCCCTGGAGTTCACATCAGTGCAGACTCCACTCTCCCCAAAAGTCTTTCGGATGAGATTATAAACCGAGACCCCGTGTGCGAACGCACGCAGAACATCTTGCGCACACGTTAAATCCTGTTCCGCTTTTCGTAAGAGAAGGCCATTGTGTGCCGGTAGGAACAGATGACAGAATTTACAAAACCGCATACACAGGGGGACTGGATGTAAGAAAGCATATAAGTGCTTATTCCATTATCCTCGAAATAAAAGAATAATTTTTTTTATAAACCTTACCATTAATCTAGACTTAGAAAAAAAATTGTAATTTTAACACGATTTGATCAAAGATGTAGTGTGTTCTAAATGTTACATTCAAACATAAAGTGATGTAGTCATTTCACAGAGAGAGAGGAGAGAGAGAGAGAGAGAGAGAGAGAGAGAGAGAGAGAGAGAGAGAGAGAGAGAGAGAGAGAGAGAGAGAGAGAGAGAGAGAGAGAAGAGAGGGAGAGAGAGTTTAGCTTTAGAGTTTTCCTGTCCAGTATGCATATCCCAGCAATGAATTCATTCTGACGCGATTGTTTTGAAAGGAAACCACAAACAGTATATTCTATCACGACCCTTCATGTTACTGCGCTTCGATTTGTTTGTTTTTTTTACAAGATTCAGCGCTTTATAAATTCCATATATTATTATTATTATTATTAAAACATACATGTCACTGGTATACAATTTTATTTTTGTCAACCAAAGTAGTACTAAATCAGGTCATACCCCCCAAATTCGTTTCTGTCAAGCTTGTCTCTCTGGCTTCTTCTTCACCTAAGTTTAATGTCTTCTCTCTCTCTCTCTCTCTTTTCTCTCTCTCTCTCTCTCTCCCTCTCTCTCTCTCTCTCTCTCTCTCTCTTGTTCTTGATTTATCTGTTTATTCTTTGATGTATTTTCTGTTCTTGTCGCTTCTTTGACTCTTTTCCTTTCCATATTTTTTTTCTTTCAAACATATTGCTGTGCTTTGGTGTTTATACTTTTTCCCCTTTTGAGGGCTGGGTGAAAAAAGTCATTGTACTACTACCCTCTGTAAATAAAATTTCGTATTTGGTCTCTCTCTCTCTCTCTCTCTCTCTCTCTCTCCTCTCTCTCTCTCTCTCTCTCTCTCTCTCTCTCTCTCTCTCTCGTGCGCAGCCTTGCTTTATATTTGTGTAAAGCCTTTCGAATAAGAGATATCTTAGTTTTTTAAGTAATATTTTTGGTAACTGATTTTTGTTGTGGCGGTTGTGGTTATACAATAACATTTTGTTGTTTGTATTGTGCTTTTTGCTTTTTCTGCTTTTGCTTTTCCTCACTAGAATACTAAGCAGTTCGACAACCCCCTTCATGTATGGGCCAATGGCCTTTAGGTGAATAAAATTTTCGAGTTCTCTCTCTCTCTCTCTCTCTCTCTCTCTCTCTCTCTCTCTCTGTCTTGAGGTATTATTTTTCTGTTCATAAATGTTTCTTATGCAACATGTTTTGGAATGTTGATTATATACACACACACCCTTCATGAGGGGCCAAGGCCTATAATGAATAAAACTTTCGCATTCGCATTCGCAACTTTCTCTGTGTCTCTCTGTGTCTCTCTGTGTCTCTGTCTGTCTGTCTGTCTGTCTTTCTGTCTCTCTCTCTCTCTCTCTGAATGTCAGAGCGTTCAGTCTTCCTAGCGTATTTTCCTTTCTAGAACCCCCACCCCCTCCCCACCCCACCCACCTCCCATGCCTACTTTTTCGCTGTTTACACTTATTATTCCGCTTTTGTAGTGCTTAACACAGCAGAACACACACACACGACTCATGGTAGTAACTCTGACCTGTTGGCCAATACCAAGGACAGATCGTCTGATTCACACACACACACACACACACACAGAGCAGAAAATCAGCGTTGTCATGCGTTTGAGAAGTCGTTTTCCAAAGTCAAAGCCAAAGTGTTCTTGTTGTTATCTGTGTTAGATGCATGCATACTGATGCGTCTGGATGTACGTTTGTCACGTCAGCATGGATTACTTCCACTTGCCAGAACACCCCCCTAGCCCCCCCTCACGCCCCCCCCCCCCCCCCCCCCCAGCAACATCGCCTCTTTCCAATCTTCGGGTTCAGTGGTCTGGTCTGACTGTTTCAACATAGCTGTTAATGTTGGTGATGATGTTTGTGGTAGTGGTGGTGTTGGTATTATTGTTGATGTTGTTGCTGTTGGAGAAAGAGAAAGAGAGAGAGAGAGAGAGAGAGAGAGAGAGAGAGAGAGAGAGAGAGAGAGAGAGAGAGACAGAGAGAGAGAGACAGAGAGAGAGACAGACAGACAGAGAGGCAGAGAGAGAGAGAAGAGAGAGAGAGAGAGAGAGAGAGAGAGAGAGAGACAGACAGACAGACAGACAGAGACGGAGACAGAGAGACAGAAAGACAGAGACAGAAAGGCAGAGACAGAGAAAAATTCAAACTTCAAAATCAAATTCTTTTATTTTTAGATTAAGGAATCATCCACTCGTGTGCCTATTTTACATCCAGTCTCCGCCCTTTTCAGGAATACCATCATAATGGAAAGAAAAAGAACACACTAACTTTACACACTCAAACACAGAGAAAAACAAATACTAGAAAAGCGACAAAATACGTAAATACTGACCAAAGAAACGAGAGAGAGAGAGAGAGAGAGAGAGAGAGAGAGAGAGAGAGAGAGAGAGAGAGAGAGAAGAGAGAGAGGGGGGGGAGATGGAGAGAGAGATCCAATCCAATCCAATCCAATCAAATTTTTTTTAAGGATAATGGATAAGAAACCCGTGAGCTTTTTTTTACATCCAGTCCCTGCCCTTAGGGATACATCGTGATACTAAAATAAGAGAGATACGGACAGACAGACAGAGACAGAGACAGAGAGCTAGAGAGAGAGAGAGAGAGAGAGAGAGAGAGAGAGAGAGAGAGAGAAGAGAGAGAGAGAGAGAGAGACAGAGCTAGAGAGAGAGAGACAGAGCTTAGAGAGCTAGAGAGAGACAGAGCTTGAGAGAGAGAATTGGCGACAAAGAGAAAGAGAAAGAAAAAGGGGAAGAGAAATTTAGCGACAGGAGGAAGAAAGAAGAGAGAGAGAGAGACAGACAACAGACAGACAGACAGAAACAGACAGAAAGAAAAGAGAGAGAGAGAGAGAGAGAGAGAGAGAGAAGAGAGAGGGGGGGGAGAGAGAGAGAGAGCCATATATAAAAGTCTTATTTACTATGTATGCATGCATGTAGTGTACAGACTTTCCCTCGACCTATGGGGAAAATCTGCACTTTTTTCACAGGGTGCTCGATAGGGAAGAAAAGACAACCTGGGGACACACAGGTTGAAAACGACTCCGCAATCACTTGAAGGCGCCAAACAATAAACTCCCACACAGGAAAAGGGCCCTATTTTGTTCTTCTTGCAAGTCTATCGTCTTTTTGTTCTTTCTTCTGTTTAAAATTCGTTTGTTTTTGTTTTTACGTGAGATGATGTTGTTTTTTTTTGCTGTTGTCTTCTTTGATGTTTTGTTTTTTTGTTCGGTGTGTTTTCTTTTTCTTCCTTTTTTTTTTTTTTTTTCTTATTCAATTGTTTTCTTTTTTTTTTATAGGGGTCTTCTTCTTTTTCTATTTTTTTTTTTCGTTTTGTCTTTTTTTGTTTTATTTGTTTGTTCTTGCTCTCCTCCTCCTCTTCCCTTCTTTCTACGTTTTTTGGCTTTTTTCTCTTTTTCTTTTAGGTTTTTTTTTTATGGTCTCTTGTCCCTTTTTTTCTTTTTACTTTTCTTCTTTTTGTTTTTTTTTGTTCTTTTTGTTTCATCTCAAACATCATACCATCACATCACATCATCATCTCATCACTCATCATCACATCATCATTTTCATCACACATGTTGTTGTTTTTGTTGTTGTTGTTGTTGTTGTTGTTGTTGTTTTTCTTCTTCTTCTTCTTCTTCTTTTTCTTCTTCTTCTCTTCTTTTTCTTTCTTCTTCTTTCTTCTTCTCTTTATGATCAAGATGAGAGATGATGATGATGATATCAACATCACCGTCGTCGTCGTCGTCGTCGTCATCATTTATAATAATTAGGAATTTATAAAACCTGAATCTTGTAAACAACAAAACAAAGCGCTCAGATATTTTTAAAAAAAAAAAATGCGTATGTATCGTCCGCAAACCCTGTCATCCTTCCCGCCGACACAACGCCCGCCCCCCGAACAGCGGAACAGACCCAACGTGTGCCATCATCACATCATACATCATCATCACATCATCACATCAACATCACATCATCATCATATCATCATCACATCACATCATTTGTTTTTCTTCCTTCATCATCACGTCTTCTTGTTTTTTGTTTTTGTTCTTCTTTCTTCCTCCTCCCTTTTTTTTTCT
Source organism: Rapana venosa (assembly GCA_028751875.1). Taxonomy (NCBI): domain Eukaryota; kingdom Metazoa; phylum Mollusca; class Gastropoda; order Neogastropoda; family Muricidae; genus Rapana; species Rapana venosa. The sequence goes on from CM054158.1 coordinate 3,446,724, forward strand.
TTAACGATTTTTTTTAGAAACACAACACACAACACACACACATATAGCCAAACGCACACACACACACACACACACACACCGCACACACACACACCACCACACACACACACACACACACCACACACACACCACACACAAAAACACACACGAAACCTCCCCCCCCCCTTCACCACCACCCCCCCCCCCACCCCCCACACCACACACCTCCCACCCCCCCCCCCCCCCCCCCCCCCCCTCCATACCCCTTTACAAATACCACGACAACACCCCTGCCAAGCACATTTTTCCCAAAGTATACTTCGGAAACCCAAAACAAATACTCAAGTATACTGACCAACCAACTGACTTAGGGGGGGTGTGTGTGTGTGTGTGTGTGGGTTCTTGTTGTGTGTGCCCTTTGTCTTTGTGTATCTGGGGTGTCTGTGGGGAGAGAGAGAGGTGGGGGAAAGGGGATGGGGGGGTTTTTTGGGGAGGGGGCTGTTGATTTAATCACGGGCGAAGTAGCAAAAGGGGCACTTTTTTTGGGGTGACAGGGGTACTTTATAGGGGTGCAGGGGCCGGAAAGATTTTTCAGGGGGTTGTTGAATTTTGGGCAAAGGTCACAGGAATTAGTGGGCCCCTGCTTTTGAGGTGCACCTTGGGGGCAATCTGTGGGAATTTTTTTTTTTTCCCCTCGCGTTGGGATGTAAACAGGGCATTTTTTTTTGTCTATTTGGGGTTGTCGAAACGGACGAGATTTAAACTTTTTCCCCCCTTAAAACAGACACAGATGACAAATAAAAGGGGGACAAAAACCCCCATGCCCCCCGGGACTAATGTAAAAAAAAAAAACAAAGGGGCTTATTCCATTATCCTCCCATATAAAGAATAAAAAAATAAGTAAATAAAATAAATAAAAAAAAACAAGGCCCCCAGACACAAAACTCGCGCAAAAACATAAAGAAAACACATACACAAAAACAAAAACCCCAAACTTTTCAAAAACTAAAAACAAGACAATAAACACACACAACGAAAACAAAACAGGACCCCTTAAAAACCCCCAAAACACAACACCCAAGGGTGACTAACAGTAAAAAAAAAAAAAAAAGCCCCACGGAAATGCTTATTTCTTTTTTTTCCTCGAAAAATAAAAAAAGAATGAAAAAAAATAAAAAAAAAAATAAATAAAAAAACCCCATTTCTACAAACCCAAATTTTTCCCTATTTGGGAACTTTTGAACCTCAAAGGGGACAGACCTTTAAAACTTTTTCACTTTTTCTCCCCTCGAAAGCTCAAACAGCAACCAGTGTTGCGTCAAAATCCCTAACAAACCCAAAAAAAAAGGCCTTGGGACTGCCCTTAACGCCTGACAAAAAAGGGCCCCCAGGGACATCCCACTTACGCGTAGGAGAGCATTGTTATCTTTTTAATCTTTCCCCGAAAAAAATGCAGGAGAATAGACCCCCAAAAAAGGGGAAAAAAGACAAGAAAGGAGGGGACAGGAAAAAAAAGGAACAAGGCCGGGAAAAAAAAGAGAGGGGTTTAAAAAAAAATTTAGCAAAAATTTTTCCCGAAGGGGGCCCCGGGGATGCTATTTATACTGACGGGCCCTGGGATCCCCCCACTACTAACCCCAAAAATTCTAAATACTAAATCTACTACTACCCACTAAAATACTAAAAGTATGGGGAAATTTTTTAAAGCGAGGGAAACCTTTTGGGAAAGCCAAAAAATCCCCAAAACTTTTTTTTTAAACGAGGATAATGAATAAACCCCTCATGTGCTTTTTTTTAAAATCCAATTCCCCCCGTGCGTTTTTTTCCCCTTTTTTTTTTGGGAAAATTTTTTTAAAACTGTTCCCACCCGCAAAACCAATGGGCCCAAATCTTTCGGAAAAGGGGGAACCAGGATTTTTAACCCTGTGGGGCAAGATGTTCGGGTTTTTTTCGCCCCACGGGGGGGGTGATTTAAGGCCCCGCGCCTAGGGGTACCCTTTTAATAGGGGAGCCGGGACCTGGTTTCAGGGGACCTTTTTTCCAAATTTTTTGAAATAGAGATGCAGGTTGCTTTTGGGTTAAAGGAAAAATTGGGAATGGAAGAAAGCAAATTTTAACGTCTTTTTGGTAAGCCCCCCCCCCCCCCCCCATTCTCTTTTTTTCCCCCAAAAATCTCTCCCCTCTCGCCTCTTCCCTCCTCCTCTCCTCCTTTAAACCCCTCTCTCTTTCTCCTCTTTTTTCTTCTCTTTCTCTCTCTCCCCCTCTCTCCCTCCACTCTCTTCTCCCTTTTTTTCCCTCCTCTCTCTTTTCCCCTTCTTTCCCCCCCCTCCTTTCCTCTCCCCCTTTCCCCCTTTTTCTCCTCTTCTCTCCTCCCCCTTCTCTCCCCCCACCCTCTCCCATTCTCTCTCCCCTCCTGTCCTGTCCTTTTGGGCTGTTCTGTCTGTCTTTTCTCTCTCTCTCTCAAAAACAATTTCCCCCCCCTCCTCCCAAACCCTTCCCCCCTCTCTTCTCTCCCCTGTGATTATTGTGGGCTTGGAATAAAGTATAAATTTTTTTTCCGTATTAATTATACCCCCTTTTCCCCCCTTCTCTTTCTTTTTTCCCCTCTCTCTCTCTCATCATAACTCCTCTCTCCCCCAAATCTCCCCCCTCTCTCTTCTCTCGGGGGGGGGAACCAAAAACTTTGCAACCCCCAAGACGCACGAAAATTGGGGCCTGCCGGGATTTTTTGGACTTGTGGACTGTGGCAGTACCTTTGGCCTGTAAACCCCCGCCCGGGAAAAATCGTAAAGCACCATGCCTTCAGGGCCCGGGTAGTCTTCAGACACAGTGTGGCCTCCATGGGCAGTTTTTTCTGGGCTTTTTGGGCCGAAGAGTCAGGGGAAAAAATCGCCCTGCGTGTCGCCATAAATGAAACCACGCCCCCCAAAAAACGCCCTTTCCGGTGTTACCTTGATTTGCTCCTGACTTTTGAAAGGTTTTTGGGGGGGGGCTAAAATTTTTCGGTGCGGCGACGTGGGGCAGAATCCCGGTCCCGCCCCCGCCCAAGTCAGGGGGGTCCATGAGGGGAGGGCCCCCCGGGTGACCAGCATGGCCCGGGGCCCCCCAGCCCAGAAACCCAAAGGCTGCCTTTCCCCCCAGGAACCCGGGACAGGCGACCCCTCCTCCTTTTCCCTTTTTTCCCAGGACGCGCCGCCCAAGACAAATCCTTTAAAAACTTTGCGGTTTCCAGAGTGACATGAATGCCGTTTTGGGAAAAAATGGAAAAAAAATTTGATGGCCCCCCACGGGGCCAAAATGGCAGAACCTTAAAGGGGGAATAAAGGGGGTAGGGAGGAGGGAGGGACTTACGAAAGCGAAAAAAACCCAACCCGAAAGAAGACCAAACACTGACTTACCGAAAAAAAAAAATGGAAAACCTTAAAAAGGGGAAATTTTATGACTTGGAAAAAAAGGTCCAAAAAAAACAAATTTTATTTTTCATGGTATTAAAAAAAACAAAGAACGAAAAAAAATGAGGGGGGGCTGAAAGGGGGGAAAATACAAGACATTTTGAAAAAGACAAAAATGGACATGTCTCGGCCTTTTTTACCTTCGACAGGGTTCACTCTGTTAAAAACCCCACGCAAACCCCTTATTGCAAGATGTTTTTTCTTTAAAAAACAAAATTTAAAAACCTTAAACAAGCCAAAAATTAAAAAAACAAAAACATGTTTATTAAGGGGAGGACTTCCCCTGAACGGCCCCGGGCGGGAAACAAAAACAGCCACGAAAAGCCCGACTCCCTTTATGAAAGTGCTAGGAGCAAGGGCCAGAAATGTGCCATGGGAATTTTAAACCCCCTGATAGTTGACGGGAACACGGGCTTAAACCAACCCCAAATGCCCGCGACCGAATAACGATTGGGCCCGCCCCGTGATGTTTTTTGGGGAGGGGGGGGCAAAAGATTTTCGACACCCCGGGAAAACTGCCAAAATGTCAACAATGACAGCGCACCGGGATCGGTGCGAAAAGGAAAAGGGAGCGTTGGGGATAAAGTGGGACCCCTTTGCCCCCCTTAAAGGGGGAAAGATAAATTGTTTGGGGGGGGGGCCCGGGGGAAGAAAAAAAAACATTCTTTTGCAAAAAACTGCCTGTTTTGAGAGTCGTCTAATAAAGGGGAAAAAAAGCTCGTGGGGGAAAAAAAACGTTCGATTTTGAAAAATAAAAAGACCTTTTTCCCTTTTTTGGGCATGGAATGTGAAGGGTTTTAAAAATTTCTTTCAAAAAATTTAAAGGGCAAAACCCTTTTTTTTAATATGTTTTTCAACCTTTTTTTTTGTAGTTTAATCCCAAACATTTTAATGGAATATTTTGACAAAAGATTTGTTTATTGGGTTTCAAAATTTTTTTGAAAAACCCCTTTAAAATTTAAATAAGCAGGGAAACGTTCATTTGGCCCAGTCTGTCTGAAAAAAAAAATGGGAAATTTTTACCCATGGCAAATATCGAAATGTCCGGTTTTTGGGATTTGTTTTCTTATTGACAAAAATTGTTTGGGAAACCCGGGAAAAAAAAATGTTTTTGTAAAGGCTGTGCAAAAACAATGTTTCCTTCCTAGGGCTCTTTCCCCTTTTTAAAGATATTTACCTTTGGGCCTTGATAATTTTGGGAAATTTATGGGGAATGTTTTTATCGATTTTTTACCCTCAAACCCTTATGGGGTTTTGTTACTGGTGGGAGATTTAAAAAAGTAAAACCCTTTAAATGTTTCTCAAGATTACTCCCAAGGAATTTTTTTTAAAAAATGATTTTCATAAAATTTCCCGGTTTTCTTGGTTTAGTTCGGGTTTTTCCCCAAGATAGTAAAATTGAATAATTAAAGGGGAAAAATTTTTATTAAAATTTTTACGGAAATTTTTAAATTTAAAGACTCCGAAAGGTTTTAAAAGTAGAAGGGGAAACCCAAAAAGGCAAATTCCAACCTTTCATTTCAGAGTCGGAAGGGGAGTACTAATGAAATTTTTTCATCTTTTCCCCTAGTGACCTGTATTACAGTGTGTCGAAACCCCGCCAACTTTTGTTTTTTTCCCGAACGAAAACGGTCAGACCATATGCCTTTTACAAATATCAGTTTAAAATTTTCCCAGTGAAAAACCCCCCCGAAAGCAGCAAACCCCATGCCCAAAAACCCGACATTAGACAAATTTGTTTTTGGGAAAAAGCGACTATGTGCCCGTCCCTTTCTGATGGGGCCCTTTAAATACCCAAAACAATTGTGAAAGAATTTTTAAACCCGGGGAATTTAATATATTGGATACCGATATAAAATGCTGGGGAAATTAATATTTAATGAATGTATAAAAGAGTGGGTTGTGCAAACCCCCAAAGGGGGGGGTACATCGAATACTGAAAAACCCAACTGAACTTTTTGGGTTTTTTATTATGAATGTGTTTCTAATTGAAAAAAGGGGGGGAGACTGCTGAGAAAATACGACGTACTTTCGATGATCATGATGGGGTCAGTATACAAGAAACTCGTTCCGGAATAAAGCCTTTTGTAAAAGTAAAGGGGAAAAAATCCAATGCTACTTTTTTAAAAAAACCCCTTTCAAATTCTTTCTTCCCGGGAACAAAAAAGGGGTTTTGGAAAAAACTATCAAAAGAGTCTCATTTTAAAAAGAAAAAGTCCCAAAATAGCATAATAAGATACTTTGGTTTCAAAAATTTTAAAAACACTGCAAAAAAAAGAAGTAAATTAACAAGGATAGGACAATGAAACCCCTTTAAAAATGGGTGAAAGAAAAACTGTTTTTTATGAACCGCCCCCAATTTTCTAGGAAGAAATAAATTTTTTTCATTCAGAAAGCTAAAAAAAGTAAAGGTCCTGGCCCTGGGTGGCATAAAATTTGGGGGAAATGTAACCCAAAAACCCCCAAAAGAACAGGGCATACAGTTTTTTTTAAAGTTTGTTTTTAAGGGTTTGGTTTGATAATGGGGGAAACTTTCCAAAACATGGACAGAGTCAGTTGTCCCTTTTTCCAATTTTTTAAAAAAAAAAAAGGGAAAATTAATGACCCCAAAAAAATTTAAAAGGGGGATTTTTTCCATAATGGGTTTGCAGAAAGTTGTTTTTGGTTTCATAATTAACATAAAATAAAAGGAATGGGCAGGAAAAAAATACACTGGGGGTCACAGGCCCGATTTAAAAAAAGGGTAAAACCAAAAATAGATCACATGTTTTGGGCCTTTCTAGCT
>CM054158.1:3457519-3467519 GCA_028751875.1 Rapana venosa
GCTTTTTTTGCTTTTTGCTTTTCCTCACTAGAATACTAAGCAATCGACAACCCCTTCATGTATGGACCAATGGCCTTTTTGTGAATAATTTTTTCGAGTTCGAGTTTCTCTTCTCCCCCTCTCTCTCCCTCTCTCCTCTCTCTCCCTCTCCCTCTCTCCTCCTCTCTCTCTCTTCTCTCTCTCTGTCTAGAGGTAATTATTTTCTGTTCATAAATGTTTCTTATCAACATGTTTTGGAATGTTGATTATATACACACACACCCTTCATGAGGGGCCAAGGCCTATAATGAATAAAACTTTCGCATTCGCATTCGCAACTTTCTCTGTGTCTCTCTGTGTCTCTCTGTGTCTCTGTCTGTCTGTCTGTCTGTCTGTCTGTCTCTCTCTCGTTCTTTTTATGACTTTATTGGCTTTTCCCCCTCTTTATTATGTGAGTGTATGGGTATTGCACTTATTTTATTATCATGACATTCAATTTGTATGAGTATAATTAAAAAGTGTTTGTGTTGATCGTGTGCTAATGTGAGTATTCATATTTAGTATTATCCCTGAATTCCCCCCCCCCCCACACACACACACACTACACACACACACACACACACACACACACACACACCCCACACACACACACACACACACACCACACACACACACACACATACACACACTCACTCACTCACTCACTCACTCATATTCTCTCCCTCAATGACTGTATAGGTTTAGATTTCTTCTTTGTTTTGTTTCTTGTTTTTATTGTGTGGATGTATGGGTATTAAATCTATTTCATTATCATGACATATAATTTGAAACGAATATAATCTAAAATGAGTGTTGATGGGATCGCATACTGTTTTGGGAATTATATATTGGATATTATCTCTGAAATACACACACACACACACTCTCACCTTTTATCGTCTCGCTTATAGTTATAGTGTATCCTGATGAAGGATTCATATTTTATATTTTCAATACTTTATTGGACTTGCCTCTGTACATAAGTTTTAATGAGTGCCCTATTTCAATATCTTATAGTTATTTGTAACAAGTATGTGTACCATTTGACATTGCGTAGATGTTTATCTTTATGACTTATTAAGTTTGGTTGTGTTATTTTTCTTGGCTCTGTTGTTGTTCTTGTTGTTGTTGTTTGTCTGTTTTTTCTCTTTTTTATCTTCTTCTGTTGGTTTGGTTTTTCTTTCTCTTTTGTTTGTTTGTTTGTTTTGGTTAGGGTTTTTTTGGGGGGTGGGGGGTGGGGGGTGGGTATTTTAGGGTTTTCTTTTATTTTGCTTGCTTTGGGGGGGGGGGGGGGGGGGTGGTTGTTGGGGGGGAGCTGTTTTGAAAAGGGTTATTTCCACTTGTTTTTATTGTGAGACTGTATAAGTATTGGGTTATTATTATTAAGATGTATCCCTAACGGGCGGGGACTGGATGTAAAAAAGCACATATGTGCTTATTCATTATCCTCGAAATAAAAGAATTTGTCATTGTCATTGTCATTGTCTCTCTCTCTCTGAATGTCAGAGTGGTCAGTCTTCCTTGCGTATTTTCCTTTCTAGAACCCCCACCCCCTCCCCACCCCGCCCACCTCCCATCCCTACTTTTTCGCTGTTTACACTTATTATTCCGCTTTGGTAGTGCTTAACACAGCAGAACACACACACACGACTCATGGTAGTAACTCTGACCTGTTGGCCAATACCAAGGACAGATCGTCTGATTCACACACACACACACACACAGAGCAGGAAATCAGCGTTGTCATGCGTTTGAGAAGTCGCTTTCCAGAGTCAAAGCCAAAGTATTCTTGTTGTTATCTGTTTAGATGCATGCTCGCTGTTGTGTCTGGATGTACGTTTGTCACGTCAGCATGGATTACTACCACTTGCCAGAACCCCCCCCCCCCCCCCCCCCCCCCGCCCCCCCCCCACCACCACCACTCACGTCCCCCCCCCCCCCATCCCCCCCAGCAACATCACTTCTTTCCAATCTTCGGGTTCAGTGGTCGGTCTGACTGTTTCAGCATAGCTGTTAATGTTGGTGGTGCTGTTTGTGGTAGTGGTGGTGTTGGTGTTGTTGTTGATGTTGTTGCTGTTCGAGAGAGAGAGAGAGAGAGAGAGAGAGAGAGAGACAGTGACAGAGACAGAGACAGAGAGAGACAAACAGAGAGGCAGAGACAGAGAGAAAGAGAGAAAGACAGACAGACAGAGACAGAGAGACAGACAGACAGAGACAGAGAAAAAATCAAAATTCAAATTCAAATTGTTTTATTTTTAGATTAAGGAATAATCCACTAGTGTGCTTATTTTACATCCAGTCCCCGCCCTTATCAGGAATACCATCATAATAGGAAGAAAAATAGCACCCTAACCTTACACACTCACACACAGAGAGAAAAACAAATACTAGAAAAGCGACAAAATACGTAAATACTGACCAAAGAAACGAAGAGAGAGAGAGGAGAGAGAGAGAGAGAGAGAGAGAGAGAGAGATGAGGAGAGAGAGATGAGAGAGGAGAGAGAGAGAGAGAGGGGAGGGAGATGGAGAGAGAGATCCAATCCAATCCAATCCAATCAATTTTTTTTTAAGGATAATGGATAAGCACCCGTGAGCTTTTTTTTACATCCAGTCCCTGCCTTAGGGATACATCGTGATACTAAAATAAGAGAGATACGGACAGACAGACAGAGACAGAGACAGAGAGCTAGAGAGAGAGAGAGAGGGAGGAGATGAGAGATGAGAGAGATGAGAGAGAGAGAGAGAAGAGATGAGAGAGAGAGAGGAATTAGCGACAGAGAGGAAGAGAGAGAGAGAGACAGAGACAGAGACAGAGACAGAGACAGACAGAGAGAGCACATATAGTGAAGAAGTCTTATTGTACGTATGTATGCATGCATGTAGCGTACAAGACTGTACATCTGATTCTAGCGGGGTACATCTGCACTTTTTTCACACGGTGCTCGATGAGGGAAGAAAAGACAACTCTGTGGAGTAACACAAGTTGAAAACGCACTCCGCAATCACTTGAAGGCGCCTAACAATAAACTTCCCACTACAGGGAAAGAGGGCCCTACTTTGTTCTTCGTTGCAATGTCTATCTGTCTGTTTTGTTTCTTTCTTTCTGATTTGAATTCTTTTTTGTTCTGTTGTTGGTTGATGATGATGATGTTATTTTCTTTTTGCTGTTGTCTTTCTTTGTTGTTGTTGCTGTTGTTGTTCTGTGTGTGTTTTCTTTTTCTTCCTGTTTTTTTGGTTTTCTTATTCAAGTTGTGTTTCTTTGTCTTTATGAGTGGTCTTCTTCTTGTTGTTCTACATTTCTTTCGTCTTGTTCTTGTTTTTGTTTTACTTGTTCTTGTTCTTGCTCTCCTCCTCCTCTTCTTCTTCTTTAGTTTGTGTTTTTTTCTCTTTTTTTCTAGTTTTTCTTTTTATGGTCTTCTTTTTCCCTTTTTTTTCTTCTTATTTTTTCTTCTTCTTTTTTTCTTTTTCTTTGTTTTTCTTCATCATCCATTCATCATCTTCATCATATCATCCATCTCACTCTGTTTTTGGGTTGTTGTTGTTGTTGTTGTTGTTCTTTTCTTTTTCTTTTCTTCTTTTTCTTTTTTTTTTCTTCTTCTTTCTTTTTCTCATCAGATCTGATGATGTGATGATGTCATCTCATCATCATCGTCGTGCGTCGCGTCGCCCATCATCATTGATAAAGTAGGGAAAATTTATAAAGGGAATTTGTAAAGCCAAATAAAAAGGGGCGCCTCAATGATTTTTTATAAAAAAATTTTGGTATGTATGGGTTAAAACCCTTTTTACCCGTTCCCCCCGGGAACCCCCCCCCCAAAAACGCCCCCCCCAAAAACGGGAACAGGCCCCAACGTTTGCGCAATACATCATTACCACACATCACATTCTCATCATATATTTTCATATCATCCCTCTCATATCATATCATCATCATCCATCATTTGTTGTTTTCTTCTTCATCATCCGTCTTGTTGTTGTTGTTGTTTTCTTCTTCTTCCCCCCTTTTCTTCTTTTAACTGTTTTTTTTTAGAACCTTTTCCCAACTACACCACACATATACCCCAAACACACACACAAAACCAAACACACAACACACCACAAACAAACCCCACACACACACACCACCCCCCAAACCCAACCACGCACCACGCACCAGCACGCCGACGCAGCACACACACACACAAAACCACCCCAACAATACCTCTCCCCCCCTTCACCCCCCCCCCTCCACCACCCCCACACCCCCACAACACACCACCCCCCCCCCCCCCATCCACCCCCCTTTTAAAAATACAAAACCCGAAAGCACCCCCGTCCAAGCACATTTTTCCCAAAGTATACTTGGGCGAAAGCAAAACAAAGTATCGGGTGTATTCCCCAACCGACTGACTTGGGTATGTGTGTGTGTGTGTGTGGTGTGTTTGTGGGGTTGTGTGTGTCGTGCGTCTTTGTGTGTGTGTGTTCTGTGTGTGGTGAGTGTGTCTGTTGGTTTTTGTTGTGTGTGTCTGTGTGTCTTGTGTGTGTGTGTGTCGTAGTCTCTGTGTGTGTTGTGGTTTTTGGGGTTTGTTGGTGTGGGGTTTTTGGTGTGTGTGAGAGGAGGGGGGTTGGGGGCAAGGGAGGGGGGGGGTTTGGGGGTGGGGAGGTGTTGTTTGAATCAGCGGACAAAAGGTAGAAAAGGGACACTTTTTTTGGGGGGGGTGACAGGGTATTTCATGGGAGTGCAGATGCCCGGAGAGTTTGGGTCAGTGTGGTTGTTGATTTGGACATAAGGTCTAAATAAGTTTTGGCCGGCCCTGCTTTTGTTGGTGCCCTTAGGGAGCAACTGTGGAACTTTTTTTTTTTTTTTTTACTCTCGCTTGGATTAAAAAGGGTCATTTTTGTTATTGGATGTACCTGATCCCGACGAGATTAAATCTTCCCCTCTTACAAGAAAAGATGCAAATGAACGGGTGCAAAAATTTACAAAACCCCATACCAGGGGGGCTAGTGTAAAAAAAAACCTAAGGCTTTTTCCCTTATCCTCGATATAAAAAATAAAAAAATAAATAAATAAAATAAATATATAAAAAAGGCTAGAACATACTGCGCACACGATACAGAACCCCAGCCCCACACAACAGACACACCAACACACACCCCACACACCCCCACACACACACAACCACACCCAAAAAATTTTTTCATCTGTTTTAGATGGGAAAAAGCATAATTTTCAAAACAGCATACCCAAATGATGATGTAAAAAAAAAAAAAAAAAACCCCACGAGGCTTATTTTTTTTTATCCTCGAAAAATAAAAAAAAAATGAAAAAAAAATAAATAAAATAAAATAAAATAAATAAAACGCTTTTTACAGCCCTGTTTCCTTTTGCAACATTCGCTCATAAACAGATTCAAACTTTCTCTTTTTCTCCCTCGAAAAAGCTTTTTACAGCAACCTGTTGTCTGTCAAATTTATGAAAATCAAAAAAATGGTTTCACGCCCTTAAGGCCTGACAAGTCAGGCCCGACATCCCACTTAAAAGGGGAGAGATTGTTACTTTTAAGTTTTTTCCGAAAAAAAAAGGCAAGGGGGACCAAAAAAGAGAAAAAAAAGAAGGAGGTGCAGGAGAAAGGAACAAGGCAGAAAAAAAGAGGGGGGATTTAAAAGAGGGAAAATAGCACAGTTTCCAGAAGGCGGGGATGCTATTTATATGACAATCCCGGCACCCGCGAGGGGGTTTGGATACAGCTAAAGATAAAAATAATAATAATTAATATAATAATAATAATAAAAATGTAAAAGGAAAATTTTTATAGCGATGAATCTTGTAAAGAAAAAAACAAAAAAGCTTGTTTTTACGAGGTTGGAATAAACACTCATGTGTTTTTTTACATCCAATTCCCCTGGATGCATTTTTTTTTTAAAATTTTTTATTGTTTCCCCGGACTAATGGCCCACTCTTTCGAAAAAAGGGGAAAAAAAATTTAAAAGTGCGCAAAAGTTTGCATGCGTTGCAACGGGGCGATGTGAAACCGGTTTAGGGTACTTCAGATATGGCAGCCGTACCGGTTTTAGAATTTTTTTCCATTCTTTGGGCTAGAGAGTGCAGGTTGCTGTGGGAGGAACTTGTAAAAGGATGAAAGCAATTTCAACGTCAAATATGCCCCCCCCCCCCCCTTCTCTTTCTTTCTCAACTCTCTCTCTCTCTCGCTCTCTCTCTCTCTCTCTCTCTCTTTCTCTTTCTCTTCTCTCTCTTTCTCTCTCTCTCTCTCTCTCTCCTCTTATCTCTCTCTGCTCTCATCTCTCTCTCTCCTCTCATCTTTCATCTCTCTCCCTTTCTCTCTGTCTGTCTGTCTGTCTGTCTGTCTCTCTCTCTCTCTCTCTCTCTGTCTCTGTCTCTGTGATTATTGTGGGCTTGGAATAAAGTATAAATTTGTTTCCTGTATTATTATACCCCCTTCCCCATTACTCTTTCTTTCTCCCTCTCTCTCTCTCTCTATCTCTCTCCTCTCTCTCTCTCCTCTCTCTCTCTCTCTCTCTCTCTCATCTCTCTGTGATGATTGTGGGCTTGGAATAAAGTATTAATTTGTTCCTGTATTATCATACCACGTTCCCCCATGTGGTTGTATTGTGTGGCCTAAGGCCAAAGTAACATTAAACCATTGAAGAGTTTCAGAGTTCTCTGTCTCTTCTCTCTCTCTCTCTGTCTCTGTCTCTCTCTCTCTCTGTTGTTGGTGATGGTCTTCTTGTCAAGTACCTATGTTTTTGTTACCACACCACTCATTCTAATCTCAGCATCCCAGTCATACCTAAAAACTCTTCATGGCTGTTTCCTCAGGGCCAGCAATCTACAGACAATTATATCAATATCAGGCCGCCGTGAGACCACCCACCAGAGTATTGGGATATGTTTTGAGCCAAGGTTTGTTGTTGTTGTTGTTGGGTGTTCCCCAGTTTAACATTCTCGGGGTCACCCAGAATGTACACTCTGTGCCACTCATCATCCCACCTGGGAATCACTGTGAGATTGAAAACTCACACTGGATGAGAAGTTTGCGTGTACGGCAGTTCTTCAATTACCTTGCCATATAGGCAGCCATACTCCATCTTCAAAGAAATCAAGCCAAGGATTTAGAAAACCTAAGATGCCGGGCCTGACTTGTCAGGCGCTTAACGGCAGCGCAACGCGTTTTCCCTCATGTGACAGACAACAATAGTTGCTGTCTGAGCGTTCGATGATGAAGAAGAAAACTCTAAAAGGAAGACAAATTTACTTGGGTCTGTAGAACAACAGAAACTCTTCATTCAAGTGTAGCTATCAAACGCAGGAGTGGTTCTTTTTGTTGTTGTTTTTTTTAAAGATAAATATCTACGATATGCAACATATGAATTCTTCAGCATGGATTTGTATAACCACACAATCAAAGAAAAGGAAATCCCAATAACGCCAATCAGCACTTTCCAGTAATACTTTTATAATCTGCAGAATTCCATTAAAATCTTAGAGAGCTTACAACAAAACACACACACACACACACACACACACACACACACCACACACACACACACACAACCCACCCCACACACACACACACACACACACACATACACACACACACACACAACACACACCCCACACACACACACACACAAAAACACACATACACACACACACACACAAAACACACACAACACACACTTGCACGCATGGAGAAAGTTTTCTCTGGAGCATTGTTTATTGTTTTGTCAGAAGCTTCGTAGATTCTTACCCAAAAACTTGTTAGACAAAAATGCTTCTGAAGAAAATGTAGACGTAATTCTGTCGGATGAAAACATTCTTTTTGCTATTTCGAAGTCTCTTGTACACAGCCCAGTTTTCGAGTTTCTTTAAAAAGTTCTTTGATATTGTTTTCCCTATTTTGCATTTTTAGGCACTACATTGATGTTTGAACACCAATTTGTTACCTAACTCTCTTTCCCTCTCTCTTCTATTACTTTTGCTATAGGTCTCCCCCCCACCCCTCGTCTATCACTTATAGTGAACAGACGTTAAATACAAGAACGAACACACACCACCCACCACACACACACACACACACACACACACACACACACACACACACACACACACACACACACACACACACACACACACACACACACCACACAAAACACTCACACACACCACACAACAACACACACAGAGATGAATATTGCATATGTTGACTTTGGGTTGAAAACCACAACGCACACACAGCACACAGCACACAGCACACAGCACACAGCACACAATGCATGCATATAGATGAGAATTAACGAAACCAGACTCAAGCGGAACGGATGACAAAATCCGTTTGGACACATAGTAAAGAAACCATGGCAAAGAATCGCATGCATATTGCAAACTCTGACCCTGGTCAATACTAGTATTTCTTGTTGTTCCTGTTGTTCCTGTTGTTCTTGTTCTTGTTCTTCTTGTTGTTCTTGTTGTTCTTCTTGTTGTTCTTCTTGTTCTTCTTGTTTTTGTTCTTGTTGTTGTTCTTCTTTTTCTTCTTTTGTTTTTTTCATGTTCTTGTTCTTTTTTCTTCTTCTCGTTCTTGTCTTGTTTTTTCTTCTTCTCGTTCTTGTTGTTATTGTTGTTGTTGTTGTTTTTTCTTCTTCTTCTTCTTCTTCTTCTTGTCTTGGTCTTGTTTTTCCCTTTTTTCTTCTTCTTCTTGTTCTTCTTCTTCTTCTTCTTCTTCTTCTTCTTCTTGTTCCTGTTGTTGTTGTTGTTGTTGTTGTTGTTTTTTCTTCTTTTCTTCTTTCTTCTTCTTCTTCTTCTTCTTTTTCTTCTTCTTCTCTTCTTCTCCTTCTTTTCTCCTTCTCCTTCTCCCCCTCCTTCTTCTTCTTCTTCTTCTTCGTCGAACGCTCAAACAGCAACTAGTGTTGTTTGTCATATGAGCAACAATACGTTGCCGCTGCCCTTAAACACCTGACTAGTCAGGCCTAGAACATCGACTTCGGCGTGAGAAAGAATGATCTTTAAAGTCTTTCTGGAATAAAAGGCCGGAGAATGGACCAAGAAGGCAGAAAACAGACAAGAAGGAGGCGATAGGAAGAAAAAGGAACAATGCAAAAACAAAGAGGGGGAGAGATAAAAAGGGAATTCCTAGCACAGAATTTCCAGAAGGTGGGGATGCTATTTCTTCTGACCGGCTCCCCGGCTTCACCACGGGGGTGGGGGTGTGGGTGTGGAACTGAATACTGAAACTTTTCTGTCAGTTCTTGTAGAACAATGTTAAAACTGACTGATCTACGAAGTATGCATACTCTGTTTGCCAGAAATGTATGCATAAAAACTTAAGAAATATCCGATGTTTGAGGCGTTTTTGGTTTGTTTGTTGTGTTAATCGTTATATATTTAAACGGTCGTTATTACAATACTGCACATGACGAGAAAGGTGGGTCAGAGTACAAGGTGTTTGTTCTACAAGGTGAATATCATTTTCCATACCATGGAAGGCTTCCACTTCTATATTTTACAAAGAAAAGTTGTTACCACCACAATGACTCAGGCGATATTGTTTTTCGTACTAAGAGTTCTTTAATCAGCGAGAAATCACAATGGTTTTTGATTTCGTTCCTCGGCTAGAGCTCTTAGGTTCACTAATGGTGAGATTTTGCGTATGTGACAGTTTTTGCCCACCATGAAGGTAGCCGCTCTCCGACCTCGTGTCCTTTTTCCAATGTTTATGTATGGTCCACGTTTCACATGCATACAAAAACATGGGCATGACCTGGGAACGCATTAGTCTGATCTTGAAGCTGATGGCGATGTTTTTGTCGTTCCAGAGGACTTTCAGTTTGGTCATTGCAGCTGTGGTCTGGAGAGAATGTCAGGTTTTGATCCTTCATCCGATACTATCGCTCCCAGATATTTAAAGCTGTGGACGGTCTCGATTTTCTTATTGTCTATGATAATGCCAGTGCTGGTATCATTGGCACTGTCTGTCATCAGCTG
>CM054158.1:3472519-3487519 GCA_028751875.1 Rapana venosa
AACGACACAACAAACAAACAAACAGACAAAAAAACAACTGGAGAAAGAAAAACACACTTTCATCAAGAAAAACACACTTTCATCAAGAAAAACACACTTTCATCCCTCATCCTTGCTCTGATGCCCTCATCTTCTTCAACACTCTCTACCCTTCATTCTTTCCAATACCCACCAATACCCAATACTCCTCTCCCCACACTCCCCCCGCATCCCTCCCCACCACTACTACCACCGCTGCAACCTTCCCCGACACCATCGCTACAAACAAAAGTAGCAGCAACCACCCAACCAACTACCACCATTAATAATAATAATAATAATAATAAATGGAATTTATATAGCGCTATATCTTGCAGAGACAAATCAAAGCGCTTGCACTCAACTCATTCTTACACAGTCATACAACCAGTGACAAGCAATAGTTCCATCAAGTCCAAATGTGCACAAACGACCACACACACACACACACACACACACACACCACAACACACACACACACACACATACACACACACACACACACACACACACACCACACACACACACACACAGGTCACACACCCTGGCAGGGCAATAGAATCTTGGTTGTTGAAGGCAGGGAAAAAAAACTATGAGATGAGGCAGGAGAGGAAAATCTTAGGTTTGAAATAAATATGTCTTGAGACTGGATTTAAAAGTGTCATAAGAAGGCTTTTGGCGGCGAGAGAGAGGAGAAACATTCCACATCAATGGACCAGAAATAGAGAAAGAGCGACGGCCGATGGTGGATTGGTTGAATCTAGGTATTCGTAAGGACAAGGTATCTGCAGCAGAGCGGAGAGAACGAGAAGGAGTGTACAAGTGAAGACATTCACAGAGGTAGGCGGGTGCTGTTTTGTGGAGACATTTGTAACAGAGGGTACTGATCTTATAGTTTACTCTCTGTGGCACAGGCAGCCAGTGGAGAGATTGCAAGATTACTACCATCACCACCATCACCATCTTCATCACCGCCACCACCATCACAACCAACACCACAACAACTACCAACTACCACCACGATCACCACCACCAGTACCTCCATCACCACCACCATCAACAGCAACAACAACAACAAACAACTAACCATATCACCACTACCTTTATCTCCACGACTTAGCCTAACCACCACCACCAACCACCACCAACCACCATCACCTACCACCACCACCACCACCACCACCACCACCAACTACCACCACCACCACTACCAACCACCAATCACCACCACCACCACCACACCACCAACCACGACTACCACCACCATCAACAACAATTTAAAAAAAAACCTAACAACTAACCATCACTACTATCATTATCTCCCGACTTCGTCCAACCACCACCACTACCACTACCACCAACCACCAACCACCACCATCACCACCATTAACACCACCACACCACCACCACCATCAACAGCAACAACTAACCATCGCCATCACCATCATCACCACACACCAACCATCACCACCAACCACCACCACCAACAACAACAAAAACAACAGTAACAACAACAACAACAACTAACCATCACCACCACCACCATAACCAACCACCACCACCACCAATCACCACCAACCACCACCCCACCAACCATCACCAACCACCACCACCACCATCAACAACAACAAAAAAACTACAACTTACCATCACCACTACCTTTATCTCCACAACTGTGTCTTCGTCTTGTCCTTTGCGATGTTTTAGGGATCTTTATTTTTTTGCTGCTCTGTCACATTTCCCTCTCCCTCTTCAGCCGGAAGTCAAGGGTGTGTGTCTCTCACGCATGCGTGGTCACTGGGCAACGGCTGTTTTGCTTCCAGCAAGAGGCGACAACTTCTTAACCCTGTGGTAGGCAATGTGATGTCTTTCTTCACAAGGAGGGAGGAGAGAGAGAGAGAGAGAGAGAGAGAGAGAGAGAGGGGGGGGGAGACAAAGATAAAGAGAGAGAGAAACAGAGAGAGGGAGACAGAGAGAGAGAGAGACAGGCAGACAGGCAGACAGAGACACAGAGACAGGCAAACAGACAAATAGACAGACAGAGAGGTAGAGAACAGAGAGAACAGAGACAGAGAGAGAGAAAGAGAGAAAAGAGAGAGAGAGAGAGAGAGGGACAGACAGACAGAGACAGACAGAGACAGAAACAGTGAGACAGAGAGAGAGAGACACAGAGAGAGATAGAGAAATGAGAGACAGAGGTACACAGATACAGTGAGAGTGAGAGGAGAGAGAGAGAGAGAGAGAGAGAGAGAGAGAGAGAGAGGAGAGAGAGAGAGAGAGGAGAGAGAGAGAGAGAAATGATGAGACAGAGAGGGAGAGACAGGCAGACAGACAGACAGAATCAGACAGAGAAAGACAGATAGACAGACAGTCAGACAGACAGAGACAAACAGGACAAATAGACAGACAGAGAGGTATAGAACAGAGAGAAACAGAGAGAGGGGAGAGAGGGCGGGGGACAGACAAACAGAGACAGACAGAGACAGAAACAGTGAGACAGAAACACACACACACACACACACACTTAATGAGAGAGACAGAGAAAGAGATAGACAGAGAAAGAGAGAGACAGAGGTACACAGATACATTGAGAATGAGAGAGAGAGAGTTAAGACTTTTTCTGTATCTCGGCCTTAGGCCACAATATAAAAGAATGGTGGGCATATGGAGTAAGCATATGACATCAGTGTTATAAACATATTGATGTCAACATACAGAAAGGAAAAAATGTACAGCAATGAATATGTAAACAAAGGCATGGCCCAGAGAGAGAGAAAGAGAGACAGACAGACAGACAGAGAAAGAGAGATAGAGAGAAACAGACAGACAGACAGAAACAGACAGACAGACAGGGAGAGAGAGAGAGAGAGAGAGAGAGAGGAGAGAGAGAGAGAGAGAGAGAGAGAGAGACAGACAGACAGAGAAAGAGAGATAGAGAGAAACAGACAGACAGACAGAAACAGACAGACAGACAGGGAGAGAGAGAGAGAGAGAGAGAGAGAGAGAGAGAGAGAGAGAGAGAGAGAGAGAGAGAGAGAGAGAGAAATTCTTTTATTTCGAGAATAATGAATAAGCACCCATGTGCTTTTTACATCCAGAGAGAGACTGACACACAGACACACAGACACACAGACAGACAGACACACATACAGACAGACAGACACACAGACACACAGACAGACCGACAGACAGAGACAGAGAGACACAGAGAGAGACAGAGAGACAGACAGACAGACAGACAGAGAGCAGCTAAACAGGGGAAAGTTGGAACAAGAGGAGGAGGAAGTGTATTGAAACGGAAAAATGTACAAGAAAGTGTCACTCACCACACACACACACACACACACACACACACACACACACACACCACACACACACACACCACACACACACACACACACACACTCACGCGCGCACACACACACACACACACCACCACCACCACCACCACCACCACCACCACCACCACCACCACCCCCACCACACACCACATACACATAACACACCACATACACCACATACACATACACATCCACACACCACCACCACCACCACCACACCACAACACAACACACAACACACACACACACACACCACACAACACACACACACAACACACACAAACACACACATAACACATACACACCCACCACCACCACCACAACACCACAACACAACACACACACACAACACACACAAACATCACACACAAACGCCCACACACATACACACATACACACCATCACCACACACACCACTCACTAAAACACACAAACCACACAACACACACACACACACCGCAACGCACCGCATGCACGCACGACTACGTGTCAGTTTGTCTGTTATAAAACGTGCCCGTTCAAGATTTTCCCTAGGAGTTAACATCGTGCCAACTCAATCACCCTGCAAAGTACCTCGATGAGACATAAACTGACGTCAATTCGAAGAAGCAATCAGAACATCCTGTGCACATGTTAAAAACCGATCTGCCTTTCGGAAGAGTAGGCCATTCGTGCCGGTGGGAATGGATAACCAAAAATGCAACATGAAATGCAAACGCATGCACACTGGTGTCGTGTTCAGACATCATCCGTGAAGATGGAATGTGGCTACCTTGGTGGTGGTCAAAAACAGCTGCGCACGCAAAAATATCATCATGTGGTAGACCTCGGAGCACTAGCTGAGGAACCAAAAAAAAAGAGAGCAAAATCGAAAAACAAAGACAAAAACCAAGAAGAAGAAGAATTGCGAAGAAGAATTGCAAAGAAGAATTGTGAAGAATTGCGAAGAAGAATTGCGAAGAAGAAGAATTGCGAAGAAGAAGAATTGCGAAGAAGAAGAAGAATTGCGAGAAGAAGAAGAAGAAGAATTGCGAAGAAGAAGAAGAAGAAGAAGAAGAAGAAGAAGAAGAAGAAGAAGAAGAATTGCGAAGAAGAAGAAGAAGAAGAAGAAGAAGAAGAACAAGAAGAACAAGAAGAACAAGAAGAAGAAGAATTGCGAAAGAAGAAGAAGAAAGAATTGCGAAAGAAGAATTGCGAAGAAGAATTGCAAAGAAGAAGAATTGCAAAGAAATTGTGAAGAATTGCGAAGAAGAAGAAAGAAGGAATTGCGAAGAAGAATTGCAAAGAAGAATTGCGAAGAAGAAGAAGAATGCGAAGAAGAATTGCGAAGAAGAATTGCGAAAAAGAAGAAGAAGAAGAAGAAGAAGAAGAAAAGAAGAAGAAGAAGAAGAAGAAGAAGAAGAAGAATTGCGAAGAAGAATGCGAAGAAGACTTGCGAAGAAGAAAATGCGAAGAAGAAGAAGAGAATTGCGAAGAAGAAGAAAAAGAATTGCGAAGAAGAAGAATTGCGAAGAAGAAGAAGAAGAAGAAGAAGAAGAAGAAGAAGAAGAAGAAGAAGAAGAAGAAGAAGAAGAAGAAGAAGAAGAAGAAGAAGAAAGAATTGCGAAGAAGAATGCGAAGAAGAAGAAGTAGAGAAGAAGAAGAAGAAGAAGAAGATTGATTATGAAGAAAAGAGAAGAAGAAGAAGAAGAAGAAGAAGAAGTAAGATGAATGAAAGCAAAGGTTTTGCAGAAAACAGACACATCCACTGCGCATGCTTTCTTTTTTTTAAAATTAAAAACCAAATTAATTAATGCTGCCTCAGGATTTTAATTCGCTTTTCTTTTGTTTATGATCTTTGTAAATGAATAGCTGTTTACATCGAAAAAATAAAGTACAATTATTGATTTCTGAATATTTATTGTAAGTAATGGATTGAATTAGTCGCTATTCGTATTCACAGTAACAGACATCTTTGAATCATGATATCGAATTGTCAACGGTTACCGACACTTGTATCCCTTTAATGATCCATGGTCGATGTTGGTTGCTAAGCCTTTTCATGTGAAGCATCCTTGGGGTGGGGGTGGGGTGGGGGCACCGAAAATATGCCCCATGCCTCACTCATCACACCAGAGAGTTGACATCAGTATCAACTTCACTCCCACTAAAAGTCTTTTACATGAGACTATAAGCCAATGGCCAAGGTCCCGTGCTGTGTGTGAACGCACGCAGGACATTTTGCGCACACGTTAACACCTGTTCCGCTTTTGGGAAGAGTGGGCCATTGTGTGCCAGTGGGAACGGATGACAAAATTTATAAAACTGCATACACACGGGGACTGGATGTAAAAATATCACACGACTGCTTATTCCATTATTCTTGATATAAAAGAATGAAATAAAACTAAACAAAAATAGAAGAATAATATAAAATAAATAAAGGCAACTACCAGGAGATCCCTAAATACACAACTGATGAATAGTTGGTGCGGCATCTCACCATGACAGGCAGCCATACTCCGACTTGGGAGGATCTTTTTCTTCGCGGGCTGTTATGCTAGGAACTTGTCATGGCTGAAGACAATATTAACATAACATTTTCAAAGCATAACAACATTTTGTATAGAATGCCACTTTGCTTTTATATATATATATATATATATATATATATATATATATATATATATATATATATATATATATATATATATATATATATATCTCCATAATGCACATGTTTTTTGGCTTGAACAACGATGGCTACTGTCTGTTTATCTAATTCCTAAATCTCACAATCGGTGAAACTCGGAGCTCTAGTCGCGGAACAGGGAAAAGGAATGTTAAAAATAATTAACTTTTTCAATTATAATCATTGAATGGAAAAAAAGAGCTTTTAGGCGAAGATGACAATGCAGACCAAGGAAGAGCTGGGAGGATAACATCAGCGAATGGACAGGCCTAGAACTCAACAAAACCCTGAGAAAGGCAGAACAGAGAGAGGAATGGAGGGAACTGGTTGTTGAGTCTTTGAGGGTGCCCCCACGGTCGTCAGACTACGGGACAGATAGATAGAGATAGATAGACAATGTTGCGTTTACCGTACACAGTGTTGTGAAGGAGCGGTTCTAACTATGTGGCACGCTTTTACTCTTATGTGCAGGGTTTCTCGAGTAGAGCTGCCTTAACCTCTTCACCAGGTGACCATTCTCACCAGTTTGAATTATTCAGTATGAGTGAATTGTCAACAGATGTAGCACTCGGGTTTCAATCGTGCGTCAAGTTTGATCGATATAGTCATTGTTTTCTTTTTTCTTTTAAACTCTCTGGTCCTATTCCAACATTCCATCCCATATTCATCAACATTATTATTATTATTATTATTATTATTATTATTATTATTATTATTATTATTATTATTATTATTATTATTACTAGTAGTAGTAGTAGTAGTAGTAGTAGTAGTTATTATTATGATTCAGTTTGTTGTTTGTTGGTGTGTGTGCGTGTGTGTGTGTCTGTGCGTGCGTGCGTACGTGCGTGTGTGTATGTGTGTGTGTGTGTGTGTGTGTGTGTGTGTGTGTGTGTGTGTGTGTGTGTTGTGTGTGTGTGGTGTGTGTGTGGCTTTGTTTCCCTTTCTTTCTGTCTTCTGTTACTGTTTTTTTATTTCTTTGTTTGTTCTGTTGTTGTTGTTTTTATATTTTTATTTTACCATAGATTTGGTTTATTTGTTTGCTCCTTCTTTCTTCTAAGACGTCCTTTTTGTTGTTGTTTTATTTTTTTCTTTCTTGTGGTCTTTGATTTCGATTGTTGTTTCTTTGTTTGTTTTTTTGTTGTTGGTTTTTTTTTTACCAGGCTTTTGTGTAAGGTTTTATTCAGTTGCATTATATGTTTTCGTGTTCTTTCGTTCGTTTTGTACAATCTTTGCTTCCTTTGCTTATCTGTTTTGTTTATTACGCTTTGAACTTTCTTGCGTGTACGTTTTTTTATGTGTGTTTTTCTTCTTTATTTTGTGTTCTTTGGTTGGCTTTTTCTTTTACATTTCTTTTTTGTGTGCGTTTTAACTGCCTTTTCGTCGTTCGTATTTTATTTTTGTTCGGTTTGGTTTTATTTAATTTTTGTGTGTGTTTGTGTTGCACTGTCTCTTTTGTTTTTCCCCTTTTTCTCTCTAGCCAAGTTTTGGTCGTATTTCTTTTCTTTCCACTATTCTCATCTGAAAAATAGACAGAAAGAAAGATAGAAAGACGGACAGATTTCTTGTCACACAAAGAGACAGACAGACAGAAAAACAGACACCTTTACAGACAAACAGACAGACAGGAAGACAGACAGACAGAAAGCTTGACATACAAAAAGGCAGATAAACAGCTTGACTGACAAACAGACATACAGACACACAGACAGACAGACAGTTTTACAGACAGACAGACAGAAAGACAAACAGACAAACAGCTTGACAGACAAACTGACAGACAGCTTGACTGACAAACAGACAGACAGACAAATAGGTGTTGACTGGACAAAGAAGTTTTGCCAAAAAGAATTCATCATAGTGCTGACCTATTCGCATTGTATTATAGTACATTACTGTTCAGTATTACATTTTGCTGGATATCTGCTTCCCTTTAAAGAGAGAGAGAGAGAAGAGAGAGAGAGAGAGAGAGAGAGAGAGAGAGAGAGACAGACAGACAGACAGACAGACAGACAGCGACAGAGACAGACAGACAGTCAGAAAGGCAGACGCACGCACGTACGCAACCACGCACACACACATACATGCATACATACATACATACGTATGTACGTACATACATATATACATATATGCATGCATACATTCATATATACATATATACATACATACATACATACATACATACATACATACATACATACATACATACATACATACATACATACAGTCATACGTACAGTCATACGTACATACATACATACATGCATACATACGCACGTATGTACTTACGTACATACATACATACATACATACATACATACATACATACATACATACATACATACATACATACATACATACGTACATACATACGTACATACCTCCGTCCGTCCGTCCGTCCGTCTGTCTGTCAATACACACACACACACACACACACACACACACACACACACACACACAACACACACACACACACACACACACACACACACACATACACACACATCCATCCATCCATCCATCTACCTATCCACCAACACATCCACACACGCACCTACCCACCCACGCACCCAACCATCCATCCATCCATCCACCCATCCATCCACCCATCCATCCATCCATTCACACACACACACACACACACACACATACACACACACATACACACATACACGCATGACACACACACACACACACACACACGCATGACACACACACACACACACGCATACACACACACACACATACACACACATACACACACACACACACACACACACACACACACAGACGATGTGTCAAGTAGCATCTCATTCTGCTTAAACAGAAATGCTGACGACTTTTGTCTGGTGGTTGTGGTGTTGTGTTATTATTTTTGGTGGTTTTTTCCCCGTTTTGTGTGTGTGTGTGTGTGTGTGTGTGTGTGTGTGTGTGTGTTGTGTGTGTGTGTGTGTGTGTGTGTGTGTGTGTGTGTGTGTGTGATAGTGATACCTCCATAGATCAGAATCTCCCTGTGGAATATCCAATGGTATAAGAGGATTGTCGCCGTCGCTCACAACACACTATATATTATATTATTATCATTATTACACATCAGTTTGCCAAAGAGTGGTATTATTTTAGTCACTACAGTAAAGTAACCTTCCTGTCTTCCTGTCACTCTGTCGGTCTGTCTGTGTGTTTGTCTATCTGTCTGTATTTCGGTCTCCATTTAGTGAATACTCTCTGTCTGTCTGTCGGTCTGTCTGTCTGCCGCTCTCACTCTCACTCTCTCTCTCTCTGTCTGTCTGTCTGTCTGTCTGTCTGTCTCTGTCTTTCTATCTCTTTCGGATGAGACTACAAACCGAGGTCCCGTGTGTGAACTCACACAGAACATCTTGCGCACACGTTAAAATTTGTTCCGCTTTTCGGAAGAGTAGGCCATTGTGTGCCGGTAGGAACGGATGACAGGGTTTTAAAAAAACCTGCATACACACGGGAACTGGATGGAAAAAAGCACATGAGTGCTTATTCCATTATCCTCGAAATATAAGAATTATTTTTTTTTAATCTGTCTGTGTCTGTCCGTCTGTACCTCTATCTCTTTCTCTGTCTGTCTGTCTGTCTGTCTGTCTGTCTCTCTTTTCCATTTCTTCCTTGTGAAATCGCGGCTTTCATTTTCCATCTAATCATTATCAGGAGTTTTATTTTGCTCACGATCATCCTTCTTTTGATGTAAATGATTGTGTTTTTAGACTGATGTTTATTGTTTACCTTTGACCTTTCTGGCCTATTGTTGTTGCTGTTGTTGTTGTTGTTGTTGTTGTTTTGTAGATGGCAGTTGTTTTGTGGGTGGTGGTTGTTTTATTCATTTGTTTTATGAGGGCATGGTGTTAAAAGTCGTCTGCTTCTCCAGACACCATTAATAAAACAATTGAGTTTGAATTAAGTCTGTCTCTGTCTCTGCCTCGGAATAAAAAAAAAATTGATTGATTGATTGATTGCCTCTCTGGCTCTCTGTTTCTGTCTCTATCTCTGTCTGTCTGTCTGTTCCTCACGTGTGCGCGCATGCGTGTATACATGAGTGTGTGTGTATGTGTGTCAGTGTGTGTCTCTTTCTCTCTGTTTCTGTCTGTCTATCTCTCTGTCTGTTTGTCTGTCTCACCCTATCTCTCGTATGCGAGCATGCGTGCATACATAAGTGTGTGTATGTGTGTGTATGTGAGTAAGCGTGTGTATGTCTGTGTATGTCTCAATCTGTCTGTCTGTCGCTCTCTCTCTCTCTCTCTC
Source organism: Rapana venosa (assembly GCA_028751875.1). Classification (NCBI taxonomy): domain Eukaryota; kingdom Metazoa; phylum Mollusca; class Gastropoda; order Neogastropoda; family Muricidae; genus Rapana; species Rapana venosa. The sequence goes on from CM054158.1 coordinate 3,482,822, forward strand.
TCTCTCTCTCTCTCTCTCTCTCTCTATCTCTCTCTCTCTCTCTCTCTCTCTCTCTCTCTCTCTCTCCATTTCTGTCAGTCTATTTGGTTTTCTATCTGTAGTCTGTCCGTCTGTCTGTCTGTCCGTATATGTTTCTCCCATTCTCTTGTCTGTCTGTCTGTCCCCCTGTCATTCTGCGCGCGCGCCGTGTGTGTGTGAGGGCGGTTATTAATGATTCAGAAGGCATCTTCTACTGTCTTATACCGCTGGCTCTGAATGATTCAAACCAATAACACAACGCCATCCCTTCCTATTGTATAGTATAGGTTTGGCATTTGATTTGTTGAAAGTCTGTTTACTCATGCATGCCCGCATGCGCGGGTTCTCTCGCGCGCACGTACGCTGGTGCGCACGCGCGCACGCACACACACACGCGCGCATGCGCACACATACCCACACACCCTCTCTCCCTGTCTCTCTCTCTCTCTGTCTCTGTCTGTCTGTCTCTCTTGCCTCTGTGTGTGAAGATTTTAGGGAAATAACTCTTTATGATTCCAGAGAACTTCTTTTGCAAATGTAGCTTAAAGTAACAATACCTAATGGTACATATAGTTTATCAGGATTTATTTTTTTCATGCAACCCAAAGTGAGAAATCAGAAAAGTTTGTAGAAATGGATTCTTTTCTTATGTTAATCATTTCGATTTAAAAAAATTTTTGATTTTGAAACCCCTGAACTGCACTTTTTTGGGATACATATTTTTCAGATAGATGGGTGAAGAAATGCCTTTTTTTACTGGGCGTTCGGTATTCATTTGCTTTTTATTTGGAAAGTAAGGTTTTATAACACTTGCGTCTATCCCACCTGAATTCCACCATTTTTTTGATTCGGCCTGAGGCTGAGTACATATAATCGAATCTCCTCTTTCCTGTCTCCTCTTTTCCCCTTCTCTGTCTCCTCTCTCCTCCATCTCCTCTCTCTCTCTCTCTCTCTCTCTCTCCTTACTCCTTTTTCCTCATCCTCTCTCTTCCTCTCCTCCCTCATCTCTCCCTTCTCTTCCGTCTCTCTTCGTTGTCTCCTTTCCCCCTTTTTTCCCACTTTCCTCTCTCCTCACTCTCTCTCTCTGCTCTCCTCTCCTCTCCCATCTCCCCCCCATACTCATTACTATCATCATCATCTATCTATCTATCTATCTTCTATATGTCTCTGTCCCCCCTCTCTCTCTCTCTCTCTCCTCTATCTCTCCTCATCGTTTCTCTTCTTCTTCTCTTTTCCCCCACTCTCTCTCTCTCTCTCTCCTCTTTTTCCCCATCTCTCTCTCTCCCCCCCATCTCCCCCCTCTCTCCCCCCATCTCTCTCCTCCCACCCCCATCCTCCTCCTCATCTCTGTCCCCTCATCTCTCTCTCCTCATCTCCTCTCTCTCCCTCCCTCCTCCCCATTCTCTCATCTCCTCATCTCACACCTCCCCCTCCCTCTCTCTCCTCACGCCCTCCCCCCCCCTCTCTCTCCCTACCTCTCGCTCTCCCATCTCTCTTCCCCGTCTTTTCCTCCTCACTCTCCTCTTCTCCTCATCCTTTTTCTATCTCTCTGTCTCCCCTCACCCCCTTTTGTCCGTCTTCTCTGTCTCTCCTCTCCCTCCTCTCCTCATCTCCTCTCTCTCTCCTCTCTCCTCTCCCACTCTCTCTCCCTCCCCACTCTCTCTCCCCTCCTCATCCTCTCCCTCCCCATCCCTCTCTCTATCATCTCCCCCCTATCTCTCTCTCCTCTCCTTTCCCATTTTCTCTCTCCCCTCCTCTCCTCTCTCTCCCCTCTTCTCCTCCCCCTCCTCCTTTTCCCCCTCTCCCCCCCTCATCTCTCCCCCTCTCTCCTCATCCCTTCCCCCTCCTTTTCCTCTTCCTTTAAACCCCAACCTCTCTTTTACACTTTTTTCTTTTGTCCCCTCCTTTTCCACTTTCCATTTTTTTCTTTCTTTTGCTCGTAATTTTGGGGGGGGGGGGGGGGGGGGGGGGGGGGGGGGGGGGGCCCCCTTTAAAAAAAAAAAAAAAAAAAAAGGGGAGAGAGAGAGAGAGAGAGAGGAGAAAAGAGAGAAAAAAGAGCGCGAAGCAAAACAGAAACAGACAAAAAAAAGAAGACAGACAACAAAAACAGCAGACAAAGATTCTTTACTGAATAGAGAAGATAGATAAAAAGAGAGATAGAGAGAGAGGATTAGGTAGTAATAATAGATAGATAGACAGACATTTTGATAGATGATAGATACATACATATATAGATAAAGATAAGAACAATAAAGATCAGAGAGAAGAAGAAAAAGACAAGAGAGAGAGAGAGAGAGAGAGAGAAGAGAGAGAGGAAAAGAGAAAGAGAGAGAAAGAGAGAGAGAGAGAGAAGAGAGAGAGAGAGAGAGAGAGAGAGAGAGAGAGAAGAGGGGGTAAAAATCCTTCTCTTTAAAAACCCTTTTTCTTTTTTTCTAAACTCTCATCCAAACATAATCATCTTTTAAATAGAAAGCGGTTTGTTCCTCTTTTAGGGTTTTTTTTTGTTTTTTTTTGTTGCTAAGGGTTTTTTTTTTTTTTAAATTTTTTTTGGGGAAAGTATGAATGTATGTTGCGGCGTGTGTTTTGTATTTGTGTGTTGTGTGTGTGTGGTTGTGCATGTGTGGGGTGGGGGGTGGGTGGGATGGGGAGTGTGTGTTGGTGTGTGGTGTGTGGGGGTGTGTGATTGCGTGAGTGGTGTTTTTTGTTGTTGTGTGTGATGTGGTTGGGGTGTGTGTCTGTGTGTGTGAAGGAGAGAGTGAGAGAAAAAGAGGGTGGTGGGTTGGGTAGAGAGGGAGGGCTATAAACTCCTTCTCTTTAAAACCCTTGTCTTCATTTCTAAGCTCATCATCTCAAACATAATCATCTTGTAACTGGAAACACGGTTTGTTCCTCTTTTAGGGTTTTTTTCATTGTTTGTTTGCTTGTTAGAGGGAGGCTTCCCTAATTTCTTTTGGGAAGAGTAAAATGATGACAGTGTGGTGTGTGTTTTATTTTTTTTATTTGAGAAGAGAGGGAGGGTGGGAAAGAAGAGAGGGGAAAAGAGAAGAGAGAGAGAGGAGAGAGAGAGAGAGAGAGAGAGAAGAGAAGAAGAAGAGACTAGACCGGACCAGACAACAGAATTTCCCCAGACAGACAGACAGAGACAAAAACCGACAGGACGAGACACATAACAGAGACAACAACAAAAGACAGAGAACAGGAATACAGAAAGGTCCCGCTACTTGCTTGCATGCATCGCGGACTATCTCAGGAAGGGAAGGGAAAGTGGTTGTGTGTGGGGGGGGGGGGAGGGGAGTAATGTTTGCACATGCCTACGCATATGTGCGCAATCGTGCGTTCGCGAATGCATAAGAGATGCTGTGGTCAGCAAGCTTCAGTCAACAAGTTTCTAGATGAAAGAGCTTTTGTTAGCCATCTTTTCACGGCTGGGTTTCTTCACTAGAAACATGGCATGATAGACATCACGAACCAACTACTGTCAGTCTTCTGTTTTATGTTCATCTTGTGTGTGTGTGTAGTTGTGTGTGAGTGTGTGTAGTGTGTGGTAGTGTGTGTGTAGTGTGTGTAGGTGTGTGTATGTGTGTGTAGTGTGGTGTAGTGTGTGTAGTGTGTAGTGTGTGTATGTGGTTGTGTAGTGTGTGTAGTGGTGTGTTTTGTTTTGTAGTGTGTGTGTAGTGTGTGTGAGTGTGAGTGTGTGTGGTGTGAGGTGTGAGTGTAGTGTTGTAGTGGTGTGTGTGTGTGTGTGTTGTATGTGGGGTGAGTGTGTTGTGTGGATGTGGTGTGCTTGTGTTAGTGTTGTGGTATAGTGTGTGTGTGTGAAACGTGTGTGTGCTGTGTGTAGTGTTGTGTGTGTAGTGTGTGTGTGTGTAGTGTGTGTGTGTGTAGTGTGTTAGTGTGTGTGTGTGTGAGTGTATGTGTGTGTGTGGTTTGGGTGCGTGGCTTGTTTTGAGTGTGTGTGAGTGTGTGTGTAGTGTGTGTGTGTGTAGTGTGTGTGTATGTGTGTGTGCTTGTGTGTAGTGTGTGTGTGTATGTGTGATTTGGGGTGTGGTGTGAAAAATGAACAAAAAAGGAAGAAGAAGCACAGATAAAGGAAAAGAGAAAGCACAGACAAGCAAGAAAAGCAAGAAAGCACAGTCAAGCAAGAGAAAGCACAGACAAGCAAGAGAAAGCACAGACAAGCAAGAGAAAGCACAGACAAGCAAGAGAAAGCACAGACAAGCAAGGAAAACCACAGACAAGCAAGACAAAGCACAGACAAGCAAGAGAAAGCACAGAAAAACAATAAAAAGCACAGACAAGCAAGAGAAAGCAATCACAAGCGAGAGAAAGCACAGACAAGCAAGAGAAAGCACAGCCTATGAAGAAGACCACAGAGAAAGGGAAGCTGCTTGTTGACTTATAATTTTCAGATGAAAAGGATTGCATCAGTCTTCCATGAACAAGCGCGCGAAACAAGAGATGGAAACGTTGTCAGTGATCACACACACACACACACACACAACACACACACACACACACACACACACAAAACACACACACACAAAACACACAACACACACACCACACACACAACACACACACACACCCCGCGCGCGCGCACAAAACACACACGCACACAAAACACACACACACACACACAAAACACACACACAAAAAACACACCCACACACAAAACACACA
>CM054158.1:3492519-3495019 GCA_028751875.1 Rapana venosa
GAGAGAGAGAGTGAGAAGAGAGAGATGGAAAGGACAGACAGGCAGACAGACACAGATAGAAAGAGCGGAGAGGGAGATGAGAGAGAGAGAGAGAGAGGAGAGGGGGGGGGGGGGTGGCAAAGGAAGACAGAGAGGAGATTGAGAGACACATGGACAGAGGGAGAGAAACAGAGACAGAGATTGAGAACAGACAGGAGAAAGCGAGACATAAAGCAAACACACACAGACACAAGACACACACCACACACAAATACACACACAGACACAGACAGACAAACACAGACAGACACACACACATACACAAACACACACATATACCCCCCCCCCCTCACTTCACACACACACACACACATACACACAGACAACACCAAACACACACACACATACATACCCCCACCACCCCCCCCCCCCCCACACACACACACACGCACACACACACACACACAGAGGACCAGACATTGTCTAAACGAAACAAGAGCAGAGGAAAAAGAGAGAAGAGAAGAGGGGAGGCAAACAGGCAGGGAAGCAGGCAGGCAGGGAGGTAGGGAGGGAGGGAGAGAGGTAGGGAGGGAGGGTACGCCAGAAGCAAAACCAGAAGTGAAGGATGAAATGTACAGAACACTTATTTTGCCACAGGCGACAGGCAGGCGGGATTGGCGAACACGAGAACGACGACTCCCTTCCTCACTTTTGTTTTCCCTGCGCGGGTTTTTTGGGCCTGTCATTTTTTTTTTTTTTTTTTACTCCCCTTGGTCTTCTTTTTGTTATTTATTGGTATCTTTCTCTCCTCTCCTATCTCCCTGCCCTTCTATACCTCCTGCTCCTCCACCTTCTCAAATAATGATAAACTCTGGCAAAGTCATGTTGTCTGCTACCAGTGACTGTATTTTTGTTCTGCTTGCTAAACCACCCCCCCCCCCCCCCCACGCTCTTGTAAGACACACACGCATATATTATAATATACAGATATGCAACAGATATCCACAGACTCAGACGTGCGCGCGTGTGCACACGCACATGTATGCGCGCGCACACACACACACACACAGACACACAGACACACACACACACACACACACACATGATAGACAAGACTCCTCTGATATAAGGATAGCTTCAAGTTATATGAATTGGAAAGTTGGTATTTTTGCTGTTTGATGTTTGTGGGGTTGGGGTTTTTGTTGTTGTTGTTGTTGTTGTTGTTGTTGGTTTTTTCTTTGTTTTTTGTTTTTGTTTTTCCAGAATTCTTGATTATGCTTTTTTCATAATAGTTGTTTATTACGATTGATTAGTTATATGCATACCCCTCCCCCCTACACACACACACACACAAGCACGTGCGCGTGCGCACGCACACACACGCACATGCGCACACACACACACATACACACACTTTCCTGTCTGATATCACTATTTAGTGGAAGGACGTTAAACTGAAGAACTACTACACACACACACACACACACACACACACACACATATATATATATATATATATATATATATATATATATATATATATATATATATATATATATATATATATATATATAATATATATATATATGTATATGTATGTGTGTGTGTGGAGAGAGAGAGAGAGAGAGAGAGAGAGAGAGAGAGAGAGAGAGAGAGAGAGAGAGAGAGAGAGAGAGAGAGATTGATAGACAGACAGACAGACAGACAGACAGACAGACAGATAGATAGATAGATAGATAGATAGATAGATAGACATAACATTATTGTACTGCAGACTTTTCTATATAGTGCGGATTTCTTTCATGACTAGAGTCCTGAACTGTCAAGCGGCCATCTATAGAAAATGTGACTTTTTCGTTGCGTTCTTAAAGTCCTTGGCTTTTACGTCATTTGTCCTAAATACGTCACAATTAATTTGAATGCGTCAATAACATTGCTGTGAGCCGGAATGCTCTGAGTTATGACTTACCTTGGGGATTTTTGTTATTCTAGTTAAAGTTTTTGTTATGATTTTGTTTGTTTGTTTTGTGTGTGTGTGTGTGTGTGTGTGTGTGTGTGTGTGTGTGTGTGTGTGTGTGTGTGTGTGTGCTGATTTTTAAAAAATTGTATATTGTGCTTTGCCTTAAAGTATTAGCATAATTATGTGATAATACTTGCTTTTTTTCAGCGTTTGACCATCACTGCGCGCACGCGTGCGTGTGTGTATGTGTGTGCGCGCGTTCATGCGTGCGTGCGTGCGTGTGCATGTGTGCGTGAGTGTGTGTGCGCGCGCGTGCACGCCCGCGCGCGAGCGTGTGCATGCGACTTGCATTCACACATTATATGGATGGATATAACTTATCATATAATTTTATGAATGTTCTTTGGTTTGTAAGTATAGAAAACAGTTTTCCAGCAGCAGTAAATACAGATTTGTTGTGTTTTCTGTCATAAATGGTTTACTTTTTGACTGCTTTTGGCTATGTTTGTTACCTACACAAATTCATCGTATTTTTGAGATAATAAAACTATTCTATTCGTA
>CM054158.1:3500019-3510019 GCA_028751875.1 Rapana venosa
TGTTGTGTATGTGTGTCTGTGTCTGTGTGTGTATATGTGTGTGTATGTATGTGTGTGTGTGTATGTGTGTGTTGTGTCTGTGTGTGTGTGTGCGTGTGTATGTGTGTATGTGTGTGTGTGTGTGTGTGTATGTGTGTGTGTGTGTATGTGTGTGTGTCTGTGTGTGTGTCTGTGTGTATGTGTGTGTGTGTGTATGTATGTCTGTGTGTGTGTGTATCTCCCTGCAAGTCGAAGTTGGTGATCATGCATTGGTGGGAAGTGTGAACATGCTGGCAGAGTGAAATGCAAATGACGGGGCAAGCACTGGGTCCTCCTGGGGTACATCAGTGTCTGTGTAAAGGCTGGTACCTGCATAGAAAGTGTAGCGCCTACGCATACTCACATAGATACATACGCGCGTGTACACACACACACACACACACCACACACACACACACACACACACACACACACACACACACACACACACACATATATATATATATATATACACACATACACGAGCGCGCATACACACATACCAGAGAGAGAGAGAGAGACGCTTTGACGCTTTTGACGCTTTGACCAATTTATTGTCATTGCCCAAAGTGGCCTATTGACAAGGGGGGTTATACACGACTTTCTTTTGTAAATACAAATAAATACAAGAAAAATCACATGATGCATTTAACGTAATGAAAAACCAAAAAAACAAAAATGAGCTCTTATGAACGGATACGACTTTAAGCTCTGACGTAAACTCAGTTTCAAAATGAACACAAAGTAATAACAAGGATGAACAATAGGAACCAATAAGCAATAGCTAAAATAATGAAAAGAACATTCTAGAATGCTATATTAGACCATCCATTGACATTGTATGTGAAATTTTCAAAAAATATTCTTGCTGGAGACTACAGCTTAATTATAAATGTTTCTTTATGTGTTTCACAAAATGCTGGAGTTTACATAATATAAATGTTACTTTAGTTTAATCACAAATGTTAAGCTAATTGGAACTTAGCTGTAATTGTCTTAATTTCAGTGCTTCAGCAATAAACTTTGCAACCGATTTGATCACAATATCATCATCGGACGATAAGATAGAAAAAATATCTTGCCTTCGGAAAGCTTCTAGATTGAGAACACCACAAGTCTTCACGTATGGAAACATATGATTGCAATGAAACAGGAAATGCACTTCATCATCAAGAATATGACCACACATAGGGCAATGGGAACTGTGTGGGAGTCTCAGGTTGAACCATCTTTTGTTGCATTGAAGCCGAGTGTTCTTAGTCGAAATCTTGCATAAATTAGTCGATGCCATTTGTCAGTGACTATTCGAAGATACTTTTCAGCTTGAAAAGCACACTTAAACGAAAAAAAACAGCAGTATTTATCTTTACTTTCCATGTCCGAGTGCCAATTTTGTTTAAATGAACAAATGAGTCTGTCTTTCAATTCAGAAATAAAGAAATTGAAAAAAAAAATTGAAAGAGAGAGAGAGAGAGAGAGAGAGAGAGAGAGAGGCAGACAAACCACGTTACACAGAGACAGAGACAGACAGAGTCAGAGACACAGAAAAAAGATAGAGAGAGAGAGAAAAGGCAGAGGGTATAGAGGGATAATAGAGAGGCCAAAGTGGAGAGCAGGAGAGGGGAAAGATGGAGAAAGAGGGAGGAAGACAGGAGGAGAGAGAGAGAGGGGGGCGGTGGAAGGGAGAGATTGGAGAGAGAGAGAGAGAAAGAGAGAGAGAGAGAGAGAGAGAGAGAGGAAGATGAGAGAGAGAGAGAGAGAGAGAGAGAGAAAGAGAGAGAGAGAGAGAGAGAGAGAGAGAGAAAAGAGAGAGATGAGAGAGAGAGAGAGAGAGAGAGAGAGAGAGATAGAGAGAGAGAGAGAAGGAGGAGGAGTGTGTGTGTGTGTGTGTGTGTGTGTGTGCACGCAAGAGAGAAACAGACAGAGACAAAGACAGAGACATGGAGATTCAGACAACAAGGAAAGACAAATGACTACTGGAAAGAAAAACGAGATGACGTCACATTACACTGGTTGAAAACTTGCAGCAAACAAAGAGAACCCAAAAGCAAAGTAAGGCTTTCCTGAATGGGACACCCTGGCCTCACTGAACCGTGACGGTTGTTTGCTGTCAGTTTATCCTGATCAGCGCTGATCAGTTTTCGCTGGTCCTTCACTCTGGTGTTGCCATCCATCCCTCTCTGATAGTGTAGTGTGGGGACTGTCAAACCGTGCTTGTTAGCACACACAAAAAAGAAAAAAGAAAATGAAGAAAGATAGCAAACCAAAAGGTGTGTATGCTGGCAGGGAAGCGTGTGTTTGGCACTTTGTTTGACAATCATTAATGATTTGATTCATTTTCAACCCACAGGCACCTTGTCTTACAGGGATAGAATGCTCCATGGTCAAGCCATGGTAGTGGGTGTACATCCACAAAGTCAAAGTCAAAGTCAGACTTTAATTTTCAGATGGTACATTGAAAAAGCACTGCAATTGCTTAAAAAAAAAATCAAACTGACCATCTATTTTAAAAAAATCATATGTTCGTATTTCTGCAACCAATCCAAACACTGACACAATTATACTATGGGATGTTAACTATGCATATTTCAGCTGCTATATACATGAAAGGAGTGAAGTCACTGGGAAGTGTGCATTTCAAGTTGATGTAGGGGATCATCAAATCCTCCACTCTTACTTCACTAGGCACTGTAGCCGACATTTGGAACCACCACTTCATGAACCCCTGGCATTGAAAACAAACCATCCTAACCACTCGGCTGTAGTGTCCCTCATTCTCTTTAGCTGTGCTTTCACTTTGCTTTAATGTGATAGTAGGGTGCTGAAAAGGGGTGATGGTGATACTTCATTGTTTAGATCTTCTGAGAGAGAGAGAGAGAGAGAGAGAGAGAGAGAGAGAGAGACAGAGACAGAGACAGACAGACAGACAGACAGACAGGCAGACAAAGACAGAGACACAGTTCAGAGAAAAAGGGGAAAGACAAATGACCACTGGAAAGAAAAATGAGATAACGTCACATTACACCAGTTGAAAACTTGCCCAAACAAACGGAACCCAAAAGCAAAGTAAGACTTTCCTGAATGGGACACCCTGGCCTCACTGAACCGTGACGGTTGTTTGCTGTCAGTTTATCCTGATCAGCGCTGATCAGTTATCGCTGGTCCTTCACTCTGGTGTTGCCATCCATCCCTCTCTGATAGTGTAGTGTGGGGACTGTCAAACCATGTTTGTTAGCACACAATAAAAAGAAAAAAGAAAATGAAGAAAGATAGCAAACCAAAAGGTGTGTATGCTGGCAGGGAAGGTGTGTTTGGCACTTTGTTTGACAATCATTAATGATGGGATTCATTTTCAACCCCCACACACCTTGTCTTACAGGGATAGAAAGCTCCATGGTCAAGCCATGGTAGTGGGTGTACATCTACAAAGTCAAAGTCAGAATCAGACTTTTATTTTCAGATGGTACACTGAAAAAGCACTGCAATTGCTTTTTAAAAAAAATTATCAACCTGACCATCTATTTAAAAAAACAACATATGTTCGTATTTCTGCAACCAATCCAAACACTGTCACAATTATACTATGGGATGTTAACTATGCATGTTTCAGCTGCTATATACACGAAAGGAATGAAGGCACTGGCAGGTGAGCATTTCAAGTTGATGTAGGGGATCATCAAATCCTCCACTCTTATTTCACTAGACACTGTAGCCGACATTTGGAACCACCACTTCATGGACCCCTGGCATTGAAAACAAACCATCCTAACCACTCGGCTGTAGTGTCCCTCGTTCTCTTGTGCTTTGCTTTCATTTTGTTTTAATTTGATAGTGGGGTGCTGAAAAGGGGTGATGGTGATACTTCATTGTTTAGATCTTCTGAGAGAGAGAGAGAGAGGGAGGGAGAGAGAGAGAGAGACAGACAGACAGACAGACAGACAGAGATAGAGAAAGAGACACAGTTCAGAGAAAAAGGGGAAGACAAATGACTACTGGAAAGAAAAACGAGAGAATGTCACATTACACCAGTTGAAAACTTGCCCAAACAAACCGACCCCAAAAGCAAAGTAAGGCTTTCCTGAATGGGACACCCTGGCCTCACTGAACCGTGACGGTTGTTTGCTGTCAGTTTATCCTGATCAGCGCTGATCAGTTATCGCTGCCCCTTCACTCTCACGGATGGTGTTTCCACCCATTCCTTACTGACAGTGTAGCCTGGGGACTGTCAAACCATGTTTGTTAGCGAGAAAAAAGCAAAGCAAACAAACTAAGCAACCAAAACAGGTAAAGTGTTAGGGATGTTTGCTTTTTAGCAACTTGTTTGACAGTTGTTAATGACATGATCCATTTTCAACCCATACACACCTTGTTTCAAAGTGAAGACAAACTCCCTGTTCAAGTCATTGTACTGGTGTAAATCCACAAAGTCATAGTCTAAGTCTAAGTCAAATTCAAAGTCAAACTTTTATTTTCAGATCGTTCATTGTATAAGCAGTGCAAAAGGTTTTTTTTCAAGCCACCCATGACAAAAATCATAAATTATCTATATCTGTATATATATATATATAAATATATATATATATATATATATGTATGCATGCATGCATGTATGTATGTATGTATAGATAGATATATATATGTATGTATGTATAATGGGCTATGGGATCGTGATTGTGCATATTTGATTTGCTGTAAGTGTACACACACACTGAGGAATTCAAGGCTCTGGCAGGTCTGTACTTGCAGTTGACCTGGACATAAAAAAACCTCCAGATTCAAACCCACTATTTCTTTGACCCCTGGGATTGAAATCAAAAGATCTTAAACACATAGCTACAGTGTCCATCGTTTTACTTTTATTTTTATTTTAAATTTGGTGGAGGGGGGAATTGAGTAAGGGTGGTTTGGTGATACTTCATTGTTTGTGAGAGAGGGAGACAGACAGAAACAGACAGAGAAAGAGACAGAGACAGATTCAGACACAAAAAGAAAGGAAGACAAATGACTAATGGAAAGAAATAAAAACGAGATAACGTCACATTACACTGGTTGAAAACTTGCGCAAACAAACCGAACCCAAAAGCAAAGGGAAGGCTTCCTGAATGGGACACCCTGGCCTCACTGAAGCGTGACGGTTGTTTGCTGTCAGTTTATCCTGATCAGCGCTGATCAGTTAGGGCTGTCCCTTCACTTCCATGGATGGTGTTGCCATCCATCCCTCTCTGACAGTGGAACGCAGTGACTGGCACACCGTGTTTGTTAGAGCCAAAACAAATCCAAACCAACCAACCAAAACGTGTGTATACTGGAAGGGAGGCGTGGTTTGGCAACTTGTTTGCCATCCATTAATTACGTTCCATGTTCAACCTTCGTCTTCACTGATGGGTCAGACACTTGCTATTGTTGTCTGTTATATGAGTGAAAATGCGTTGTGCTGCTGTTAAACGCCTGACAAGTCAGGCCCAGCACATTCCCCTTGGGTGTGGGAGAGAATTGTTATCTTTCAAGTCTCTCTGGAAAAAAGGCAGGAAAATGGACGGAGTAGGCATAAAATAAACAAGAAGGAGGTGATGGGGAGGATAGAAACAAGGCAGAAACAAAGAGAGGGATAGAAAAGATAGAATTCCTAGCTCATAATTTCCAGAAGGTGGTGAGGGGGATACTGTTTATACTGACAGGCCCCTGGCATCTACACAGAGGACATTTTTTAAAACCAAAATACAACTTGTTTGACATTGATGAAAAGTTCCACTTTCAAAGCATGTTAGTAGTGTGCATCCACACAGACTTTGTCTTAGAGCTACTATCCACAAGATGGTGTGTTGTTGTTGCTGTTGTTGCTGTTGTTGTTGTCATGTTGTTAAGCGTTCCACAGCTTAACTTGCAGGTGGTCACCCAACATGATGCACTGTGTCTCACTCATCACACGTGAACATCACTGTGAAGCTAAGTGCGCAATGGACTGTAATTGCCCTTCATGGGATGATTAAAGTGTTTTTGACTTTGACTTGACTTGACTTGACATAATTGTTCTTTTTGTGTATTACCTTACATATAGACAGCCGTAGTCCTTCTTCAGAGAAGTTGTTCTCCTTGAACTGGAAGAGCAGATTGGTATGTAAAGAGCTAGCCTGTCAAGGATGAAGACATGAAGTGATGAGATCTCAATGTTAGGGTGCCCTGAAACCCACTGTCAGGAGGTTACCCTGCACTGTTCGTGGTTTGTTTTGGCATCCGCTCTGATTCAGTACAGTCAGAATATCACATACTTATCACCTCCTTCCTCCCTCCACCTAACATACACACACGCACGTACGCACGCAGGCACGCACGCACGCATGCACGCAAGCACACACACATACACACACGTGCACACACACACACACACGCACACATGCACGCACCCACGCGCGTGCGCGCGCGCACACACACACACACACACACACACACACACACACACGCGCGCAAAAAGACCTATAAGAAAATATCATCGTTATGTTGTTGTCTCATGGTGATGGGGATTATTTGTTATATTGTTGTCTCATGGTGATGGGTGATTGTTGTTATTCTTGTATCTCTATTATAATAATCATTATTATTGTCTTATTTGACTTATCTTGCTTGTTTCGTAGTTATTGTGTGAATATATATATATATATTTTAAGCGCTATTTGAAGAGTATGAGCGCATAAAAGCACACGTTATGCTGGGTGGAGGAGGAGAGGAGGGAGGTCATTGAAGGCAATATTGTCAGTAATGACGCAACGAATGCCTAGTATTTTCTAACGTTTTGTTCCTGTACCTTTTTTATTATATAAAGTATAAACGTGAAAGAATGGATGAAACAGTAGGTGAAGTAATTTTTTTGTCCTGACGTTTTATGATTTTCTTTTTTTGTATTCTTAAAACATTCTTTATTTAAATGTATGTGTGGAGGTGAGCGCGCATGCGCGCAGGTGTGTATGAGTATCAGTATGTGTGCGCGTGTATATGTATATGTGGTAATTTGTATTTTTCAATATATTACCTTAATCGATTTTCCTCTTTACTGGTTTAATTTAATGGTTAAGGATGCAGTAATGTAGTATTTCAATATAATCATTAATAAATTTGTTCTTAGATAGATGGCTTGATGAAAAAAAGCAAATACATTGCTTATTCAATGTACCATCTGGAAATAAAATTTTGACTTTGACATTGACTTTGAAAGACAGAGACAGACAAACAGACAGAAAGACAGACAGACAGACATACAGAGACAGATCGAGACAAGACAAGGAGGAGTGGACTTTCTTTGGGCAAAAAGTAAGTGAGTGGAACGAAAGAGCCGTCAGTCTTTCACAGGAAGAAAAACTCCCCACTAGATCCATCAGTTCTGCGCTTGAACAAGACACAAAGTATCAGAAATGATTTTTTTCCTTGGCCTCTCTTATTCCCCAACCCCCACTGACCTTCCCCCCTCCTCCTCCCTATTGTTTCTCTTTTTTGTTCGTCGAACGCTCAGACAGCAACTATTGTTGTCTGTCAAATAATCGAAAAGACGTTATGCTGCCGTTAAGTGCCTGACAAGTCAGAGCTTGAGCATCTGACTTCGCGTGGGAGAGAGTTGTTATCTTTTAAGGTGTTTTTTTCTGGGGGGAAAAAGGCAAGAGAATGGACCGAGAAGGCAGAAAATAGACAAGAAGAAGTAGACAAGGAACAAGGCAGAAACGGAGAGAGTGATAGAAAAGAGGGTATTCCTAGAACAGAATTTCCAGAAGGTGGGGATGCTGTTTGTTCTGACAGGCCCCCAACATTCCCACAGGTAAATTTTATTCTTAGTTTAACTGGTTAAATGCTGTCTTGCTTTCATTTCCCCTAGAGTTAACATCAGTGCCGACTCCACTCCCCTTAAAGTCCTTCAGTTGAGACTATAAACTGAGGTCATGTGACTGAACGTACCCAGAACATCTTGCGCACATGTTAAAATCTGTTCTGCTTTTCGGAACAGAAGGCCATTGTGTGCCAATAGGAATAGATGAAAAAACTTATAAAAACGCATGTACACGGGGACTGGATGTAACCAAGCACATTCCTCTTTATCATATTATCCTCAAAATAAATGAGTGAAATAAAATAAATAAAACACGCCCACACCCACCAATCTCCCACACACCCGCATACACCCCCACCCCAATCCCACCGAAACACACACTCAATATCACGAAGACACAAAAACCACAAACTGCCTCAAAACTCTAAAAACCACTACATAATTTTTTTTAAAAAATCCATCACACACTCTACATCTCTTTGTATCAACAACTTTCTCCCCTTGTCTGATTTCCTTTTATCCCTCCCTTATCTCAGGATATCTAAACCTCTCTCTTAGCTATCGTTATACCCGTGTCCTACTGTCGGATCCAGCTCTCGGCCCATGCAGACAGTGCCTAATCCAGCACTACACAAACAGTGCAGCTTCTCTCTCTCTCTCTCTCCTCTCCTCTCTTCTCCTGTTCTGTTCTCTTCTCTTCTCTCCCCTTCTCTTCTCTTGTATGCCAGTTTCATTTGCTAAATGGTCCACAGACTTCCTGACGTTTGGCTGGCTGCTTGGTCCTCTGGTTTCGCTCTGTGCCCCCCCCCCCCCCCCCAGCCCCCCCTTCCCCACCCCACCCCCACCCACCCACCCACCGATCCCCACCCTTCCCTTGTTTCCTGTTCCGGTTGTCAGCACCGCGCTATTTTTTTTTTATATCGTCTGCGTTAACACTTGACAATACCAGTGGTTATTCTGAAAGGGTGAAAGAATAGGTGGGAGGTATAGTGTGGGAAAGGTTGGGGGGAAGCAGATTTAGAAGCTGAAGGTAGATGGATGTGCTATAGCCGAGTGGTTAAAACCCCGTTCGATTTCAATCCGTTTGGTTCCTTGAAGTTGTGAGTTCGAATCTCGGTGGCGTCTGGGGAATTAAGGGTAAAAGGGTGGGGGACTCGAATTCCATAGAGGGGTGGGGAGATTTTTTGGACTCAGGGCTCCTACCCAGGGTGAGTTGCTGTAGGCTTTGCTGGGGAAACAGGGACCACACGTTGGATTTTCATTAAACTTAAAGATGCGACTTTGAGAGTGTTGCTCAAATTAACTTCACCGACACAGCATGTGTCTGTACTCTCAGACCCGGCTAACGTCGGATGTATTATTATAAAAGGAAGAAGGTGGGAGCACAGCCTTGTCTCGTAGTAGTCTCAAAGCAATGCACTTCCATAGCAGCAGCATTGCCATCATCCTCAACGTCATTGACCATCATGCAATTACAAAAATGCTTTGAAATCGTTTCTCACAAGATAGGCAGAAACCCCCCCCCCCCCCACCCCCGCTCCCCCAACTAAAAAAAAACCTCGTCTTCTTGCCGTGAGTATTAGGGTTCCCCCAGGAATGTAGGTGGTTGAGTGAAACAGAATGTATATCCTCACACACTTACATCTTCTTTTTGGTATCAACAACTTTTCCCCTTTCTGTTTCCTTTTATCCCCCTTATCTCGGATATTAACTCTCTCTCTAGCTATCGTTATACCGTGCCCTACTGTCGGATCCAGCTCTCGGCCCATGCGACAGTGCCTAATCCAGCACTACAAAAAACAGTGAAAGCTTCTTCCTCCTCCTCTCCTCTCTTCTCCTGTTCTTTCTCTTCTCTTCTCTCCTCTTCTCTTTCTGTATGCCAGATTCATTTGCTAAATGGTCCACAGACTTCCTGACGTTTGGCTGGCTTGCTTGGTACCCTGGTTTCGCTTGTGCCCACCCCCCCCCTCCACCCCCCTCCCCCCGCTCCCACCCCCGACCCACCCACCCACCGATCCCACCCTTCCCTTGTTTCCTGTTCCGGTTGTCAGCACCGCGCTATTTTTTTTTTTATATCGTCTGCGTTGACACTTGACAATACCAGTGGTTATTCTGAAAGGGTGAAAGAATAGGTGGGAGGTATAGTGTGGGAAAGGTTGGGGGGAAGCA
>CM054158.1:3522519-3525019 GCA_028751875.1 Rapana venosa
GACTGTGTCCTTTTATAACACTGTGTCCTTTTATAACACTGTGTCCTTTTATAACACTGTGTCCTGACTGTGTCCTTTTATATCACTGTGTCATTTTATAACACTGTGTCCTGACTGTGTCCTTTTATAACACTGTGTCCTTTTATAACACTGTGTCCTGACTGTGTCCTTTAATAACACTGTGTCATTTTATAACACTGTGTCCTTTCATAACACTGTGTCCTTTTATAACACTGTGTCCTGACTGTGTCCTTTAATAACACTGTGTCCTGACTGTGTCCTTTTATAACACTGTGTCCTGACTGTGTCCTTTTTATAACACTGTGTCCTTTTATAACACTGTATCTTTTTATAACACGGTGTCCTTTTATAACATTGTGTCCTGACTGTGTCCTTTTATGACACTGTGTCCTTTAATAACACTGTGTCCTTTTATAACACTGTGTCCTTTTATGACACTGTGTCCTGACTGTGTCCTTTTATGACACTGTGTCCTTTTATGACACTGTGTCCTGACTGTGTTCTTTTATAACACTGTGTCCTCTTATAACACTGTGTCCTTTTATAACACTGTGTCCTTTTATAACACTGTGTCCTTTCATAACACTGTGATCTTTCATAACACTGTGTCCTTTTATGACACTGTGTCCTTTTATATCACTGTGTCCTGACTGTGTCCTTTTATAACACTGTGTCCTCTTATAACACTGTGTCCTTTTATAACACTGTGACCTGACCCTGTCCTTTTATAACACTGTGTCCTTTCATATCACTGTGTCCTTTTATAACACTGTGTCCTTTCATAACACTGTGTCCTGACTGTGTCCTTTTATAACACTGTGTCCTGACTGTCCTTTCATAACACTGTGTCTTGACTGTGTCCTTTTATAACACTGTGTCCTGACTGTCCTTTCATAACACTGTGTCCTGACTGTGTCCTTTTATAACACTGTGTCCTGACTGTCCTTTCATAACACTGTGTCTTGACTGTGTCCTTTCATATCACTGTGTCCTTTTATAACACTGTGTCCTTTTATAACACTGTGTCATATTATAACACTGTGTCCTTTTATAACACTGTGTCCTTTTATCACACTGTGTCCTTTTATCACACTGTGTCCTTTTATGACACTGTGTCCTTTCATAGCACTGTGTCCTTTTATAACACTGTGTTCTGACTGTGTCCTTTTATGACACTGTGTCCTGTCTGTGTCCTTTTATGACACTGTGTCCTGTCTGTGTCCTTTTATGACACTGTGTTCTATCTGTGTCCTTTTATAACACTGTGTCCTGACTGTGTCCTTGTATAACACTGTGTCCTGACTGTGTCCTTGTATAACACTGTGTCCTTTTATAACACTGTGTCCTGTCTGTGTCCTTTTATGACACTGTGTCCGGCCTGACTGGCACCTTCTCTCAGCCAATGTCGAGGCCATCACCGCTACAAGACTGACCATGCCAGATTCATCGGCTAAATGACCTGGAACCGTGCCCAATGCCTGGCTGGCACTCCAGCCTGGCTTTCTTCAGCACTGTCCATCTCCTAGATTCCTGTTCCGGCTGTCAGCAGTAGAGAGTTATTTTTTCCTCTTCTCTCATGACAGGGGACATTGGCAGTCTGAAGCAGATTGAACAGAATGAATGGGAGCAAGGGGTACGAACAGGGAGGGGTGAATATGTGGGGTGGGGGGTCAGTGGGGGGAAGAAAAAAGGCGTTGTATGGAGGGAGAGACAGACAGACGACAGGCAGACAGAGAGAGAGACAGACAGAGATAGAGAGAGTCAGAGAGAGAGAGAGAGAGAGAGAGAGAGAGAGAGAGAGAGAGAGAGAGGAGAGAGAGAGAGAGAGAGAGAGAGTATGATAGAGATAGAGAGAGTCAGAGAGAGAGAGAGAGAGAGACAGACAGACAGACAGACACGACAGAGAGAGAGAGAGAGAGAGAGGAGAGAGAGAGAGAGAGAGAGAGAGAGAGAGAGAGAGAGAGAGAGAGAGAGAGAGAGAGAGAGATTTTACAAAAGTTTGGATTCATCTGCATGTGGTTTGCTCGTTGCCTCATCTTCTGTTTCTTTCTACCATTGCCCCGTCATTGCTGATGATTTCATTGTAACAAAACGACAGTACAGCTTTAGTCTGCTTCATTTCTAAATCCAGTAGTCTACAGGGTCGGGGATAGCTCATTGGTCAGAACACTCGCTTCCTTCAAGCTGGGCTGTAGCAGTATTGAGTGTGGTTACCAAATGGATAGATGACAGTTTGCGCGCCTTGGCTTCAGTACAGTCCCCCAGCTTACCCAACTGTAAATGGGTACCTGCCCTCTTTAGGGCCAGGGAAGGTAAAGCAGCGAGGGAGAGGAGATGGGCACCGCCCTCAATATGCTGGCCCCTGGAGAAGCTGAAATATCTGACACATCGCTACCAACGACCTTGTAGGTTATGGGACACCTTTACCTTTAACTTACCATCCCCAAAACGCAATATCTTACCACTGTTGAACCTGAAG
>CM054158.1:3540019-3550019 GCA_028751875.1 Rapana venosa
CTCCTCCTACTACTACTACTACTACTGCTACTACTACTACTAATATGGAATTTATATAGCACTGAATCTTGTAAAACAAACAAATCGAAGCACTTGCACTCAAATCATTTACACGCATGCAACTTTTCTTAAATAACATAAGATATTTCAAATTTATGCACACACACACACACACACACACACCACACACACACACACACAATTAGGTGGTGATGAAGGAGATGAAAGATGCTGTTGAAAAGTAGGAACAGATATGAGGGCAAAGTGTCAGGTAGGAAATAAGTGCGTTTTGAGGCTGGATTTGAAGGTATCAGGTGAAGGCTTTTGGCGAAGTAAAAGAGGGATGAGCACGTTGCCACAACAGCAGCACCTCCCGTTATTTTTTGTTTCGTTTTTCTGTCTGCATGTGCCTTTGTTTCCCTATCAGAGTGGTGTGTTTCTATAGGATTTTGCCAGGGACAAAGTAGGCAACATAATCAACTAACAAATGAAAGTCCCGACACTTGGTAAAATCTACGAACAAAGATCCAGTGTGATACAGTTATGGCGTGCATGCAAAGGAACCTTTAGCACTACAGGAGAAACCATAGGTATAAATTCAAAAGAAAATCGTCTCTCATAGACGAAAAGAGAGAGAGAGAGAGAGAGAGAGAGAGAGAGAGAGAGAGAGAGACGCTTTAATGCTTTAAACAATTTATTGTCATTGCCCAACTAGGCCTCTTGACAAGGGAGGTAACACAACTATCTTCTGTGAACCTTAAGCATGCATCGTGAAAGATCGAATCAAACACGACGCGAAAGGTTTGACATGGAAACCATAACAAACAGGTTTTCTTTCTTATATCAAAATTGACAATTGTTGTCAGTGACTGTCATTGGACATGTACACAGCAAGTAGCACATGGGTCCTGGTACACAGGTCATCACCCCAGGCAAACACAGAGGAGATCAGGGAG
Organism: Rapana venosa; assembly: GCA_028751875.1. Classification (NCBI taxonomy): domain Eukaryota; kingdom Metazoa; phylum Mollusca; class Gastropoda; order Neogastropoda; family Muricidae; genus Rapana; species Rapana venosa. Next base: position 3,540,976 of record CM054158.1, read on the forward strand.
CACCTGTAGTTTTTGCAGAGCACGTGCTTGTGTGTCCCGGTATGCAGTTTTGCCAGCACGCTTTCCCTGCCGTAGACTGTCCAGTTTCTTCACTTCTTCTGTCAGCATGTTCTTTCTTTCTTTCTTGTTCACATACCAGAATACACAGTCATTTTTATTTTCCCTATGTGACTTGGATGAAAATTGTAACACTAAGTCATCTGACTCACACAGCAACAGATCATCATTTTCTGTGCCCTGAAAAACTTATTTCTGTCTCTGTCTCTGAATTGTCATTGCACTGTTTGACTGGTTATGGTGGAGACATAATCCTTCACTACACCTACCTTAAATTCATCAACTGTTGTTTTCTCTATCCTGTTTTCCTTCACACAGGTTCCTCCAGAGAGACATTGACTACACACTGAGCCTCTACCCTATTCTGCACGTACAACACATCTAAAACACCCCCTTCAATGTCTGACTGGTCTGTTTTTTCTGCTTGTTGGGTTGAAATTCGCCTGTGTGCTTGGCGATTCAAATACAGAATCCAGCAAAGGCGACACATTTGGCACTGAATCACTTGATGTCCGGCCACTCACTTGATTTTGTTGCTGTTGCTGTTGTTGCTGTTGTTGCTTTTGTCAGCGCTGATCTCGTCGTATCTGACTTTGTGGTTTAGGCCTAAAATACTGAGTTTGAGTGTTTGTGATGAGCACTGGGTCTGTCATAAATTATTTGTTGTGGCTGGGAGGCTTGCTAGCTTGAGTTGTATAACACGACAACAGTGCTATTGTCTTCGCCACCACACACCTTCCCCCTGGTTAAGGCATTGTCTGCTAACAGGGTGCTCAGCATTCTTTCTATGGTCGTTGGAAGTCCAATAACTGGCATGGTACTGTTGTAAACAGGAAAATTTACAGCAGCCTTTGCGAAATGCGTCCTATTGCTTCGCGTCTTGTCTCGAGAGCGAGAGAGAGACAGAGAAGAGGAGAGAGAGAGAGAGAGAGAGAGAGAGACAGACAGACAGGCAGACAGACAGAGAGGAGAGAGCGAGAGAGAGAGCGAGAGAGAGAGTGAGAAGGAGCGAGAGAGAGAGAGAGAGAGAGAACGAGATGGAGAGAGGGAGCGAGCAAACATGTGGGTTCTATCTTACTGTTGCATTGCTTTCTTATCTGATATTGCTGCCTGTTCATTTCACAAGTGTATTTATATGGACAAACGCAAGGTTGCACACAAACACACACACACACACACACACACACACACACACACCACATACTCATTTAAACACAACATACCAAAACAACACTCATACACACACACTAACACACACTAACACACACATACACACACAACACAATGCACCACACACACACACACACACACACACACACACACACACAACAAAAACAAACACTCATACACACAGAAGACTTATGAGCCCCAAGAAAATGTAATCCTTTGACCTTTTCTGAAGCATTGAGGATGCAAAACAACCATGCCAGAAAATATATCCAAAAATATATCAACACATTGGAATTCAATTAATTTCAACAATCATCGAGAAGCAAAATACCCTCAGTAAGCCAGACAAAAATATTCAACTATTTTTGTAAACTTTCCGTGTTTGATGAACTTTTCCAGTTTTAAAGATGTGATGGCCCTCTCGCTTTTGAATAAATTACAGAAATGCAAAACTGATAATGGTCTTAAATACTTTTTTGTGGGGGATAAATCGCCTCTACCGATCTTCTTTCTGTCTCTGTCTTTCTTCTGTGTTGTTGCCTCTCTCTCTCTCTCTCTTCTTTCTTTCTGTCTCTCTCTCTGTCTGTCTGTCTCTCTCTCTCTCTCTCTCTCTCTCTCTCTCTCTCTTACAACACACACACACACATCATACACACACACACACACCACACGAGTGCGCGCGTGTTCATGTACACACACACGCACGCGCGTGCGCATACAAACACACGAACTTCCCATACACAAACAGAGAGATCCAGAGAGAGAGGGACAAAAACTGACAGAGAGACAGAGACAAAGAGAGACACAGAAATTTATGGAAGAAGAGGAGAGAGAGACAAGGGACAGAGAGAGAGAGAATGAGAGATGAGAATGAATAAAATGAAATGAATGGTCGTTATTTTTAAGGATTACAGATAAGCATTCACATACTTTTTTTTCATCGGCCCTTGCCAAGAGAGAGAGAGAGAGAGAGAGAGAGAGAGAGAGAGAGAGAGAGAGAGAGAGAGACAGAGACAGAGAGAGACAGACAGAGACAGACAGACAGACAGACAGACAGACGAGAGGTCAGAAAGAGACAGAGAGATATAGAAGTACAGAGACAGAGGCAGGGACACGAGCAGAAAGACACAAAGAGAGGGAGACGAGAGACAGACAGAGACACACACACACACACACACACACACACACACAAACAGGCATTGTGACGTGCAGAAAATGCCAAGCAGGGGAGTGGAAACTCAGGCTCCAATCCATGACACGTGAAGAATACGGAAGAGCAGTGAACTGGAAGAAGACAAATATTGCACCCCGACAAGTCTGTCACTGATCCCGCCAAAATCGAAAAGTGGTGTTGACAATTTGGAGCCATTTTTCTCTTTAGGTATAGAGGCACGACAATGGCTGGCTGACAATATCCAGGCTGATTTTTTTTTCTAATTTAGTGCTGTGAAGTCTTCACTACAAGATTTAGTTAAGAAAGTTATTCTTGCATGCGTGGTCCTTGCTATTGTTTAGCTTTCATACAGCTAAAAAAAAAAAATGGGCGGAAACCATAGCCGAGTGGTTAAGACCGTTTGATTTCAGTTTCGTGGGTCCATGAGGTTGTGCGGTCGAATCTTGGCAGCAGCATGTGGGGGAATTAAAGGGTGGAGATTTTTTATGATCTTACTGGTCAACTTAAAAGTGCAGACCTGCCAGTGCCTTAATTTCTGTCGCGTATATAAAAATTGCAGAAGATGAATTATGCATGTTAAAAATTCCATAATTCTTGCCATTGTCCAGTAGGTTATGGAAACACAGATACCCAGCATGCATCCTACCCCAAAAGAACGGGCTACTCTGATGTCAGAATGTGTCAGCTAAGCTGAGGCCAGCAAGCAGACCTCCAACACCGGGCAATGCGCGTTCCACCTAATAATAAACAGGTTCGAATCCTTTAAGAGGGAGAGGATTTTTATTCTTTTGGAGTGCGGCCAGCTCCTACCCACAGTGACTGTGTTGTGGGCTCATTTGAAAGACTGAGACCACACAGTCGAGCTTCATCTTCTTTACGGATGTGATTTTGAAGGTGTTGCTCAAATTGCCTGACCAACACTGCAGGTGTCTGTATCTCTCAGGCCCGGTTGACACCAGAAAATATAATAGGAAGCATAGAGTACAACGCTGTCATGTAGTCTCAAAGTAAAATTACTTCCATATCAGCAGAATGACATTATCCTCATTGCCAGTGCTAGTGATCATCATGCAATATAAAAAAAATTGCCTCTGATTCGGTGGTCCTAGTTGCCTTGGTCTCGTGGTGACCTCAGTTTTGGTTTCGCCATACACTTAATAATAATAATAATAATAATATATGGAATTTATATAGCGCTGAATCTTGTAAAAAAAACAAAAACAAATCGAGGCGCTTGCACTCAATCATTTACAGGCATGCAACTCTCCTTAAACATAATGAACAACAGATTTCAAAACCATGCGCGCGCACGCATGCACGCACACACACGCATACACACACACACACACACACACACACACACACACACACACACACACACTAACACACACACACACACTCGGAACAACACTTAGAAGGTGAAAGATGCTGTTGAAAAACTAGGGACAGATATTTGGGGGGAAAGTCTCAGGTAGGAAATAAGTGTGTTTTGAGGCTGGATTTGAAGGTATCAAGTGAAGGTTTTTGTCGAAGTGAAAGAAGGAGGTCATTCCAGGTGGATGGACCAGAAACAGAGAAGGAGCGACGGCCAACAGTGGTTTGTTTGAATCTGGGTGTTCGAAAGCACAAAGTATCTGCGGCTGAACGAAGGGAACGGGATGGAGTGTACAGACGAAGACAGTTACAGAGATAAGGGGGTGCAGATTTGTGGAGACATTTGAAACAAAGGGTATTGATTTTATACTCCAGTCTTTGTGAGACAGGCAGCCAGTGAAGAGATCGCAGAAGAGGAGTGATGTGTTCAGATTTTTTCTTTCTTAGGACCAGTCGAGCTGCAGAGTTTTGTATGCGTTGAAGAGAGTGGATAGATGATGCTGGTAGGCCAACTTCTGTGCCTCTGTAATGACTTTGTGTTAAAGCGTTTAGAGTTGGAGGTTCACAGGGAGGGAGTCAGTCATTGGAGGGACGTTGTGGTGATTGTCAACCAGGGTGGGTGTCTCACTCAGTCTGGCTCCTCGACTTAGCTAATTCTGTCGTTAGTAAGAGGCTTAGTTGGTGGTGTACTGGGTATGTTAGCTCAGAACAGGCATCACTTAACTCCATCAAAGTGACCCAGAAGCAGTGCAGAGCCACTCCAGTTGATGGCCCCATGGCAGCCTGACACTGATGGGCTCCCTGTGGACTTCTGACCTGGAAAGACTGGTTGAAAAAGGATCAGTTCTCAGGTCCTTGAACATGTGTGACGGAGGTTCTAGGGCCCCTGAACATGTGTGACAGAGGTTCTAGGGCTCCTGAACATGTGTGACAGAGGTTCTAGGGCCCCTGAACATGTGTGACGGAGGTTCTAGGGCCACTGAACATGTGTGACGAGGTTCTGTGGCCACTAAACATGTGTAATGGAGGTTTTGGGGCCCCTGAACATGTTGGATGGAGATTATGCATGAGTAAGCAGAAGCCATGTTGTCAATCCCATCATCCCTTGCACTTCACACTTTTGACTTTTTACCAAGTGGGAGTTAAGTCCCCTTTCAATGCACTGCAGCTTGAGCCTGATTGATCTTTATTTCTTTTCTGAGGTTTCATTTTTTTCTCTCTTTTTTTTAGGGGAGTGGGGTAGGGTGGGGTGTCTTGTTCTTTTGTTATTATCTTTGTAAGGTTTTAAAAAGAATTGTCTGTCTGTCGGTCTATCTGTTGGTCTGTCTGTCTCTCTCTCTTTCTCTCTCTCAGTATATCCATATAAATTAGCCTTTATCAAGACAGGCCTATCACCAAAATTTTTTTCTGAATTACCGGAGACTTCACAAGTATTTATGCAGATTAGTTTCCTGTCCTTTTTTCACTTTTTATCTTTCTTTCTTCTCTTCTTTCCTTTTGTTCTTTCCAGCTTTCGTGCTTTCTTTCTTTCTTTCTTTTCTTTTCTTTTCTTTTCCTTTTTTGGCTTTTCTTTCTTTCTTTTCTTTCTTTCTTTCTTTTTTCTTTCTTTCTTTCTTTTTCTTTCTTTTCATCTCTTTACTTTGTTTTCTTTTCCTTTCTGTCGGTCTGTCTTTCTTTCTGTCTGTCTTTCTTTTCTTTTCCTCTCTTTTTCAGACTCTTTCATCCATCTGTTTTGTTTTGGAACAATGTTGGTAAAGTGATAAGATTGATAATAAGAGTGGAACAGCAACTAACAATTGTTATAGAATGAATGTGACGTGATTTGGTCTTCGGATGAGACTATAAACCGAGGCCCCGTGTGCGAACGCACGCAGAACATCTTGCACACACGTTGAATCCTGTTCCGGTTTTCGAAAGAGTAGGCCATTGTGTGCCGGTGGGAACAGATGACAAAATTTACAAAACCGCATACACACGGGGATTGGATGTAAAAAAGCACACGAGTGCTTATTCCATTATCCTCAATATAAAAGAATAAATAAATAAATAAATGAAAAAAAAATTGTTATCACGATGTGTTTGTGCACGCACGCTCGCGCTCGCGCGTGTGTGTGAGTGTGGGTGTGTGTAAGTGGTAGCGTGCGTGCGTGCGTGCGTGCGTGTGTGTGTGTGTATGTGGTAGTGTGTGTTCGTGCGCGCGCGGTGGTTGCGACAGAGAGTTCCGAACTTCCAAGCTAGTTTATTATGGCAACGGTGAAAGAAAACCTCCTCGGTTTTACAACAATTATGAGTTTTTAGAAGGAAAGTTGGACGTAGCAGTGGCATGGTCACACTTAAAGCGACATGACAGAGGGACGAGATAGTCTGGTGGTTAGAGCGTTGCGCATTGCGCTCGTGATCTGCTGACCCGGGTTCGAATCCTCTTCAATGGGACATTTTTCCGTGGAGTTAACATCAGTGCCGACTCCACTCTCCCTAAAAGTACTTCGCATGAGACTATAAACCGAGGTCCCGTGTGCGAACGCGCGCAGAATATCTTGCGCACACGTTCAGCTTTTCGAAAGAGCAGGCCATTGTGTGCCGGTACGAATGGATGATAACAATTTACAAAATGCATACACACAGAGAACTGGATGTAAGAAAAAATGCACACAGGTGCTTATTCCATTATCCTCGTAATAAAGGAATAAAATTAAATTAAATTAAAAAAATAGAATAAATGACAGATAAAGTTGTCTGTATGTCTCAATCTATTTTGTCTCCGAGAATGAGAGATGCGGGAAACAGACACAGACACAGAGTCAGAGTCAGTCAGAGAGGCTGACAAGAAGAGAAAGGGGGAAAGAACTCAGGGTGGATGGATGGATCGGGTAGATAAAGCAAGACTGGGTAGAGAACGTGGAAGATGTAAATATGCTGAAAGGGCTGGATGGGGGTGGGATGGGGGGCATACACCACTGAAAGCAAGTCTGAAAAATGAATGAATGAATGAACGAATACATTTTTATTCTTTTATATCGAGAATAATGGAATAAGCGCTTATGTGCTTTTTTACATCCAGTCCCCATGTGTATGCAGGGTTTTTTTTTTTTTACAATTTGTCATCCGTTCTCACCGGCACACAATGGCCTACTTTTCCGAAAAGCTGAACGGGTATTAACGTGTGCGCAAGATGTTCTGCTTGCGTTCGCACGCGGCACCTCGGTTTATAGTCTCATCCGAAGGACTTTTGGGGAATGAATGAATGTATGAACGAACGAACGAACGAACGAATGAATGAATGAACGAACGAACGAACGAATGAATTAATGAACGATTGAATGAATGAATCTTTTCATTGTAGTGGGGGGGGATAAGCACACAGCATGGCTTTTTTTTTAAAAACAGACAGCATTCAGTAACAGAAAATTACTAATAAAAAGTCGAATAAGCAGAGAGAGAGAGAGAGTGAGAGAGATAGGCAGACAGACAGACCACACGCACACACATGCACACACAGACACAATCACAGAGAGAGGCTGACAAGGGGAAAAGAGAAAAAAGGAGAGACAGACAGACAGAGAGACAGAGACAGACACACATACGCACACACACACATGCGCGCGCGCGCACACACACATACACACAAACAATCACAGAGAGAGGCTGACAAGGGGGAAAGAGAAAAAAAGGAGACAGACAGACAGAAACAGAGACAGACACACACACGCACACACACATGCGCGCGCGCGCACACACACACACACACACACACACACACACACACACACACAAACCACACACACATCAGAGAGAGGCTGACAAGGGGAAAAGAGAAAAAGGGAGAGAGAGACAGAGACAGACAGACAGACAGACAGAGACAGAGAAAGAGCGAGAGAGAGAGAGCAAAGGGCAGACATAGACACAGACACAGACAGAGACACAGAGAGGTTGAATGTAGTTCCTCAGATGTAGACGTCACCCTAGCCTTAGGGATAGCGTGGAGTGCTGAAGGCACAAAATGATTCTGATCCTGCCTTTCTTCCCCAAAGCCAAAGGTGACAGTGAAGTAAACGATGTGAGTGATGCCTGTGCTGGCCACCCTTCATAATGCTTGGAAGCAGCCAAAAAGAAAATCGTCTGCAAGAGAGATCCCAGACTAGAAAGATGAGAAACTGTTTGCAAAGTGTACTCCTCTCTCTCTCTCTCTCTCTCTCTCTCTCTCTCCTCTCTCTCTCTCTCTCTCTCTCTCTCTCTCTCTCTCTCTCTCTCTCTCTCTCTCTCTCCTCTCTCTCTCTCTCCCTCTCCCTCTCTCCTCTCTCTTCTCTCTATCTCTCCCCCCCCTCGCTCTCTCTCTCGCTCTCTTCATCTCTCTCTTCACCCCCCCCCCCTACACAGAATTTCCACTGTGTGATTTACAGTTTCCAAAGACCAACGGTCAAGGGTGCATGTGTGTGTATGTAAGCGGAAACAAACTGGGAGAGAGGTTCATTCTTTGGGATGAGGTGTTAGTTGTCATGGATGGGCTGGCTCTGGCATCGCTTGGACATTGGTTATGCATTTGAATCTGACAAGAATTAAATTAAGAGAGCCTAGTCAGACGTACTCGCTTTTGAGAGATGTGATATTACTTTCAAAGTTTAGGGACAGAAAAGTGTTGGTCTGATTGATCGTGGCCCTAGGGAACCAGCGTTGCTCTGCTCCTCTCCTGTGGGTGTGAGTGTGTGGGGGATGGGGGGGCTAGAGTTTTGTATGGGACTTACTGTATTCAGCTGCAAGCAAAAATACGTAATGACTGGACGCAGTGGGGTAAAACTTTTCATAAAGATGTTGGGTTGGTTTTTCTTGGCAGTCTACTACTCTCACGCTATAGAACTACTTTTTTCTTTTTCATTCTCGTATTTATCTTGGCGCATGCTAGTTTGAAGTCATGGTAGTGTCGCTGCGTGTTTCTTGTTGAACTGTCAGCCATGTTAGGGAATTTCCGATTTAGAACAGCCCACTGCTTATTGGAAATATGCTCCATAAAATTGTTTCATGATTCTCCTTGCCGTCTTTGGGGTGGTGTGCTAGTATGCTAAGGAAGAAAAACATTCAAGGCGCAGATCACTGATAAAACGATATATGGTGAAATGTGGTATACCACTTGAAGTCACGGCAGATTTCTCTGCGTGAAATTCGGGCTGCTCTCCCTGCCAAAAGTATCACAGCTCTTCTGCTATCTACTTGATCTTAGGATCACATCAATCCTCATTGATAAAACACTGCCCCCTCCCCCCCCCCCCCCCAC
>CM054158.1:3552519-3560019 GCA_028751875.1 Rapana venosa
TCTTGTGTTTGCTCTGTGTGGGGCTGAGGCATTGTTCTGGGTGTTGATGCTCTGGTTTGCCCTGGGCTGGCTGGGCTGGCTGGGCTGGGAAGCAAGATGATTAATTTCGGGTTTTTTTAGCTGGATGAAACGCGTTCATGCTTGTTTTCATTTGTTGTTGCTTCTTTGATTTGGATGTGTCTTCTTTTTTTTTGGTCTATGTCTCTTTGTCTGTATGTCTGGCTGGCTGGCTGGCTGGCTGGCTCTCTCTCTCTATCTATCTTTCTATCTATCTGTCTGTCTGTCTGTCTGTACGTCTGTCTCCTGTCCGTCTGTCTGTCTGTCCGTCTGTCCGTTTGTCTGTCTCTGTCTGTCTCTGTTTCTCTGTCTGTCTCTGCCTCTCACTGGTTCTGTCTGTCTCTGTCTCTCTCTGTCTGTGTGTCGGTTTCTGTCACGGTCTCTGTCTCTCTCTCTCTCTCCTCTCTCTCATGAGACTATAAACCGCGGTCCCGCGTGCGAACGCACGCAGAACATCTTGCACTCACGTTAAAACTGATTCCGCTTTTCTGAAGAGTAGGCCATTGTGTGCCTTTGAGAATGGATGACAAAATCTAAAACACTGCATATACACGAAGACTGAATGTAAAAAAAGCACATTAGTGCTTATTCCATTATCCTGAAAGTAAAAGAATAGATAAACAGATAAAATAAAACTTTCTCTCTCCAGAGAGAAAAAGAGACATAGAGATGCAAATGATGAAAACTGGTTCTTTCTCTGAACCTCGGCTACAGGCCACGATTTAGAGAGACAGACTTTAGACAGGCCCACAGACAACCAGACCGACAGACAGACAGAAAAAGCCAGCCAGACAGACAGAGAGGTAAAGGTAAAGGAGTCCCATAACCTATAAGGTCGTAGGGGAGCGAGGCGTCAGAGACCTAACTTCTCTAGGGCCAGCATATTGAGGGCGGCGCCCATCTCCTCCCCCTTGCTGCTTTACCTTCCCTGACCCTAAAGAGGGCAGGTACCCATTTACAGCTGGGTGAACTGGGGGAACTGTACTGAAGCCAAGGCGCGCAAACGGTCACCCATCCAACTGGTAACCACGCTCGACGCTGCTTAACTTGACTGGGAGAAAGCGAGTGCTCCGACCACTGAGCTATTCCGTCCCCACAGAGAGACAAACTTAAAAAAAAAAAACACTAGACAGACAGACAGAAAAAGTTTGGATAAACAGACAAATCCAGCTGGACATATAGACAGACTGACAACACCAGACAGACAATGACAAGTTCTTTTATTTCGAGAATAATGAATAAGAAGCACCCATGTGCTGTTTTATATCCACTTCCTGACAGACACATCCAGCTACACAGATAGACTGACAACTCTAGACAGACAAACAGAAAAAGCCAGTCAGACGGACAGAGAGACAAACACAAAAATTCAGCTAGACAGACACAAAAAACCTAGACAGACTGACAAATCCAGCTAGACAGAAAGACAGACTGACAACTCCAGACAGACAGACAGAAAAATTCAGCAAGACAGAAAAACAGACTGACAAATCCAGACAGACAGACAAATCCAGCTAGACAGAAAGACAGACTGACAAATCCAGCTAGACAGAAAGACAGACTGACAAATCCAGACAGACAGACAGACAGACAAATTCAGCTAGACAGACAGACAGACTGACAAATCCAGACAGACAGAAAGACAGACAGACTGACAAATCCAGCTAGACAGAAAGACAGACTGACAAATCCAGCTAGACAGAAAGACAGACTGACAAATCCAGCTAGACAGGAAGACAGACTGACAACTCCAGACAGACAGAAAGGCAGACTGACAACTCCAGACAGACAGATAGACAGACTGACAAATCCAGACAGACAGACAGACAGACAAATTCAGCTAGACAGATAGACAGACTGACAACTCCAGACAGACAGAAAGACACATCCAGCTAGACATAAAGACAGACTGACAGACAGACACTTCCATCAACGCTATATCATCGAATGAGTCACACAGCAGCAGGAGAAAGACAACATCCCCCCTCCACCCACCCCCAAAGAAAAGGGACACAGATATTCAGCTGATAGCACCAAAAAGATGGGGGAAAAGTTGTCACCCTGGAATAGTCGACGAAGAAGAGGAGGGACACTGCTGAAGGGACAGGAGGTTGGGAAGGGGGGGGGGTATGCAGAAGGGAAGGAGGAAAGAGAGAGATGGGGGAAAGAGAGAGGGAGAGAGAGGGAGAGAGAGGGGGAGAGGAGGGGAGAGGAGAGGGAGGGAGGGTGAGAGAGGGGGAGAGGGGGAGAGGGGGGCTAGGGGAGAGAGGGAGAGAGACACGTAGACAGAGAGACAGGCAGACAGACACAGAGACACAGAGACACACACACACAGAGGGAGAGAGAGAGACAGAGAGGCAGGCAGACAGACAGACACAGAGACACAGAGACACACAGAGAGACAGAGACAGGGAGAGAGACAGAGACAGACAGACAGACAGACAGACAGACAGACACAGACACAGAGACACACAAACACACACACACAGAGGGAGAGAGACAGAGAGAGACAGACAGACAGAGAGAGGAAAAGAAGAAAAAGAAAGAAAAATCGTCCATAAGAAAAAGAAGAATCAGTGACTTCAAAGTTGCAACTGGCCAGAACTTTGCTCTGCTACCTCTTATAGCCTAGGGGGGGGGGGCGGGGAGGGGAGAGGGGGGAGGCTAGTTTACACAAGAGGCTGGGTGAGGGGGGTGGGTGGGTGAGTGAGTGGGTGGGAGGGTTGGATGGGGTGTGGATGGGGAGGGGGATGCAAAGTGTGTTTGATCGGTGAAAGAAAAGTTGGCAGTGACTACAGTCTTGTCTCTTGTCTCTTCTGCACCGCTTGACGAGGGACTTGGTCAACGGTGAGTGAGAGTCGTCTTTTGAAAGGGCACAGCTAGAAGAAGAAGAAGAAGAAGAAGAAGAAGAAGAAGAAAAAGAAGAAGAAGAAAGAAAGAAGAAGAAGAAGAAGAAGAAGAAGAAGAAGAAGAAGAAGAAGAAGAAGAAGAAGAAGAAGAAGAAGTACAAGAAGAAGAAGAAGAAGAAGAAGAAGAAAAAAAGAAGAAAGAAGAAGAAGAAGAAGAAGAAGAAGAATACGAAGAAGAAGAATACGAGAAGAAGAGAAGAAGAAGAAGAAGAGAAGAAGAAGAAGAAGAAGAAGAAGAGAAGAAGAAGAAGAAGAAGAAGAAGAAGAAGAAGAAAAGTCAGCGTGGAAAGTTGCTCCTTCTCTGTCTGTCAGTCTCTGTCTGTCTGTCTGTCTGTCTGTCTGTCTCTCTCTCTCTCTCTCTCTCTCTCTCTCTCTCTCTCTCTCTCTCTCTCTCTCTCTCTCGTGTCTAGAATGTATTTTTGAATTATTGTGAAATGTTGTACACATTCGTTGTATACATGCACATCCACTCGCCCATCTCTGACTTTATTTATTTTATTCTTTTATATCGAGGATAAGGGAATAAGCAATTATGTGCTTTTTTACATCCAGTCCCGTGTGTATGCGGTTTTGTAAATTCTGTCACCTTTTCCCACCGGCACATAATGGCCTACTCTTACGAAAAGCGGAACAGGATTTAACGTGTGCGCAAGATGTTCTGCGTGCTTCGCACACGGAGCCTCGGCTTGTAGTCTCATCCGAAGGACTTTTGGGGAGTGTGGAGTCTGCACTGATGGTAACTGCAGAGGAAAATATCCCCTTGAACGGGAATCGAACCCGGGTCGTCAGATTGCGAGCGCAATGTTCTGACCACTAGGCTATCCCGTCCCCAGTTGTTTTGAATTGTGGCCCAAAGCTGATGTTCGATAAAAACATGTTCATTTCATTTCTCTTCATTTACTCTCTCTCTGTCTCTCTCTCTCTCTCTCTCTCTCTCTCTCTCTCTCTCTCTCTCCTCTCTCTCTCTCTCTCTCTCTCTCTCTCTCTCTCTCTCTCTCTCTCTCTCTCTCTGGTCTTCGTTTTCCTTCTTATTCGTCTGTCTATCGCTGCCTCCCTGCCCCCTTACCTTGCCTTTATTCTTTCCCTCTCTTCCCTCCTTCCATGCACTCTGTGGATAAAAGAGATGATATGCTTTTTTATGGATGTCAGTCTTTCTTGTCATGAGTGCGTGTGTACAAAGTTAAATGTCTTTTCTTTGGGGGGGGGGGGGAGGGGAGGGGGGTTGTGATCTTTGGAAACTATATGTAATTGCGTCCCTTTGTCTTTTTGACATACAGAAACGCATGATTATGGTATGTAATTTGATTTCTGAGACATATATTCTTCCCCGCCCTCTTGTGGGCACACAATTGTAGCATAATATGTGACTTTATTTATTGGAAGACCTTGTCAGCGTTCATCTGTTATGAAAACTATTTATGATCATCGATTTGATCAGTGTCATTGTAATCATCATCATCATCATCTTCATCATCATCATCTTCATCATCATCATCTTCATCATTGTTATCGTCGTACCGTCGTCATCATCATCATCATCATCTCATTTTCTTCTTTTCCTCCTCCTCCTCCTCCTCCTCCTCCTCCTCCTCCTCCTCCTCCACCCACCACCACCACGACCACCACGACCACAACAACAAGAGCATATTCATTACCAATATTATCATCATCATCATCATCATCAATGTAGCCATAAGTTTTCATCAACAATCTCGTTTTAATATCGCACTCCTTAAAAAATAATAAATATATGACACCATAAAGATTTATAACAAAAAATATTGCCATTTTAACCCTCCCTACCCCCCCCCCCCTCCCCACCCCCCACCCCAAAAAACCACTCCAAAACACAGAAAAAACCGTGAAAAGAAAAGAAAAAATAAACAATTTAAAATGAATTTTCGCCATAAGGTTTCATTGAAACACACGGCGAAGATGCATAGAGCCAGCCGGAACTACTTGTCAAATAAATCATCCTAGGACAGAATTCAAGAGAAGAGAAATTACAAAAAAATGAGAGGAAAACGGAGACGATTGGCTAAATCTGATCCCGTGGTTAAATGTAATCCAATCAAATGCTCTGATTCAACGTTTTGCTCACTTAAGGTAGGCACAGATTGGATTTTCAACCAAACGGGAGAAACATGAAGAAACGATGATGATAATGCTGCTGGAAATAAAGTAATCCTTTTTGGCTTCGGTTTTAACGTGGGGGTTTATATAGCACACGGGGGAAAGGAGAGAGAGAGAGAGGAGGGAGAAAGAGAGAGAGAGAGAGAGGAGAGATAGAGAGAGAGACAGAAGACAGACAGACAGACAGACAGACAGACAGACAGACAGACAGACAGACACAGACAGACATCTTCAAGGGTACGCTTAGATAAGTCTCAATATTACAAAGACGAGAGGATTGGGGAGAAAGGACAGGCAGAGAGAGAAGAGAAGAGAGGAGAAGGCAGAGAGACAGAAGAGAATGAGAGAAAGAGGAAGAGGAGAAAATAAGAGAAAGAAGAAGGAAGGACAGAATGAGAGGAAAGAAGGATAAGGAGGAAGAAGAAAAAAGGAAGAAGGAAGGAAGAAGGAAGGATGGAAAGAAAGGATAGAAAGAAGAAACTCAGTTATTGAAATGAAAGGCATAGAAAAACAGGATCGGGAAACGTCAGAGAAGATGGTGAAGCAAAATCAGAAACCAAAGGGAAAAAAAGGAAAGAAAGAAATGAAAGGAAAGAAATAAAGAAAGAAAAGAAAAGAAAAAGAAAGAAAAGAAATATCGAAAGAAAAGAAAGAAAAGAAAGAAAAGGAAAGAAAGAAGAAAGAAGAAAAGATAAGGAAAAAGAAAAAAAGAAAGAAAAAAGAAAAGAAAGAAAAGGAAAGGAAGTGAGAAAGAAAGAACAGACAAGAAAAAGAGAAAAGAAAGAATAAAAGGGAAAAAGTGAAAAAAAAAGAAAAAAAAGGACAGAAAAAAGAATAAAAGAAAAGAGCCTAGCAGCAACAACACACACACACACACACACACAACACACACACACAACACAACACACACACACACACACACACGACCAAATCACATAAAAAAACCCCACCAAAACAAAAATATAACAAGGAAGAAACAACAACAACAAAACCCGTAACCAACAGACAAAAAACCACAACAAAAAACAACATCCACACACACACACACACACACACACACACACACACACACACACACACACCACACACACCACACACACACACACACACACACACACACACACACAACAACCCTACCCCTATCTCAGACAGTAGACAAACACAAGACAAAACACACCACAAAACCCGAAGAAAGAAAAGTATAAAAAAAACAACAACAAAAACCCACAAAAAACAACCAGACCTAAAATAAAGCCAAGTTCCCACACAAGACCAGGAGCTAGCCATTGCCCTGAAGGCAGCTAGAGTACAGAGGACAGGGCAGACATGGTTTCTTGTGTTGTTGTTTTTTTGTATTTTGTTGTTGTGGGGGGTTTTTTTTTTGGGGTAAGGTTTCTTTTTTTTTGATGGTTTTGATCCTATGTTTAAGTCATTCTCAGCAAGGCCGCTAACTCTTGCCTCCTGCGGTGATGAGTTCTTTGCCCTTCTTTCGAACAGTCGCAGAGGAAACCAAAAGACCATTCCCTCCCTTTGAAAGAAAACTCTAATGTGAGAGAGAGAAAGAGAGAGAGAGAGAGAGGAGAGAGAGGGGGAGAGAGGAAGAGAGAGAGGGAGAGAGAGAGAGAGAGAAGACAGGGAGAAGAAAAGACAGAAAGGAAGAAAGAAAAGAAAGAAAAAAAAATTGATTAATTGAAATGAACGCAGAACAAGAACACCACACAAGATGAGGCAGCCAAAACAGAAAAAAAAGAGAAAGTAAGAAAGAAAGAAAAAGAAAAAAGTCAGAATGGAAGAAAGAAAGAAAGAAAAATGAAATAAAGTCAGAAAGGAAGAGAGTCATAAAGGACGAAAGAAAGAAAAGAAAAGAAAAGAAAAAAAGCCCATTAAATACAAAAAGACCAATCGACAAAGAAGACCAACAATATAACCTACAATAGTACTAAGAAAGAAAAACACAAAAGAAACAAAACAACAACAACAAATCCAAAACAAACAAAAAACAACAACAAAACAGAACACACACACACACACATACACACACACACACACACACACACACACACACACACACACCACACACACACACACACACACACACAACCCCTACCCCTATCTCAGACAGTAGACAAACACAAGACAAAACACACCACAAAACCCGAAGAAAGAAAAGTACAACCAACAACAAAAAACCCACAAAAAACAACCAGACCTAAAATAAAGCCAAGTTCCCACATAAGACCAGGAGCTAGCCATTGCCCTGAAGGCAGCTAGAGTACAGAGGACAGGGCAGACATGGTTTCTTGTGTTGTTGTTTTTGTATTTTGTTGTTGTGGGGTTTTTTTTGGGGGGTAAGGTTTCTTTTTTTTGATGGTTTTGATCCTATGTTTAAGTCATTCTCAGC
>CM054158.1:3575019-3577519 GCA_028751875.1 Rapana venosa
ATTCCTCTCTTTGTTTCTGCCTTCCTCTTAGGGATTTCCTCTTTTCTATCCCTCTCTTTGTTTTGGTCTCGTTCCTTTTCTTCCTGTCACCTCCTTCTTTTTTTCTTTTTTTTGCCTTCTTCGTTTATTCTCATGCATTTTCCTCCCAGAAAGACTAAAAAAGATAACAAATCTCCCGATCTTCTGCTTGTGTATATATATACACGAAAGGAATAAAGGCACGAGAAGGTCTGGACTTGAAGCTGACCGTGGATATCGTAAAAATCCCCACACTTACACCGCCGAGATTCGAACCCACGACTTCCTGGACCTAAGAGATTGAAATCGAACATCCTTAACCCACTCAGCAATGGCGCCTGTCTGCCCTCCATTCAAGGACACTGACAGATGATGGCTGGAGATAGCAGCATCCTTGGCTCTGCTGGCTTCATGTAATTCATGCCTGCAAGTCCTCTGGCCTGCAGAATAATGCCTCTGCACCCGACACCCATCATTCCTGCATCCATAGCTGAATCTTCCCACAGCAGATGTGGAAAAAAACACCCAGCAGATCGTGGATTCCTCATACCCAGTGCGAGTCACAGTTCCAGGGTCAATGTCAATGATGTGATGTTTTCTCTCAGGGATTGCAGCTTCTCGGTTAGTTTTCGAAAGAAAGGAGGAGGAGGATTTCTTCGTGTTTTGTTAGGTTTTGAGTTTTAGAAACTATTTGTAAACATGTATATATTGGTTAAGGGATGGTTGACAGGTAGCGTAGTTATCTGTAATTTGGGGAACGGGATAGCCTAGGGGTTAGAACATTGCGCTCGCAATCTGACGACTCGGGTTCGATTCCCGTTCAAGGGGGTAATTTCCTCTGGAGTTAAAATCAGTGCATACTCCACTCTCCCCAAAAGACCATCGGATGAGACTATAAACCGAGGCCACGTGTGCGAACGCACGCAATACATCTTGCGCACACGTTAAATCCTGTCCCACTTTTTGAAAGAGTAGGCCATTGTGTGCCGGTGGAAACAGATGACAAAATGTACAAAAATGCACACACACGGGGACTGGGTTAAAAAAAGCACATGAGTGCTTATTCCATTATCAGAATTAAGAAAGAAAGAAAGAAAAATAATGCGAGAGGTCGAGGTTTTATACCTTTCTGAAGCCTAATGTTTCCATATTCACTAGACCTTGAGTAATTATCTGCGTGCTAGTCTTTCTGATGAGATTCTTCTTCGTCGTTATCGAACACTTCGACAGCAACACTTTTGTTTTCTGTCAAATGAGCGAAACATGCGTGGCGCTACCGCTAAGCGCCTGACAAGTCAGGCCCAGCACATCCGACTTCGGCGTAGATGAGAATTGTTATATTCTAAGCCTTTCTGGGTAAAAAGACAGAAGAATCGACCAAGAAGGTGGAAAATGGACAAGAAGGAGGTGACAGAAAGAAAAGGAACAAGGCAGAAACAAAGAGAGGGATAGAGAATAAGGAATTCCTTGCACAGAATTTCCACAAGGTGGTGATGCTAGTTTATACTAACAGGCCCCACTGCACGGCATCCCCACGGGGGTATTCTGATGAGATGACGAAGCATGGTACCGTGCGCTACTTGTATTTAAGAGAGGGTAAAACAAGGGGGACGGGATAGCTCAGCGGTCGGAGCACTCGCTTTCCCCCAGCCAAGTTAAGCAGCGTCGAGCATGGTTACCAGTTGGATGGGTGACCGTTTGCGCGCCTTGGCTTCAGTACAGTTCCCCCAGTTCACCCAGCTTTAAATGGGTACCTGCCCTCTTTAGGGTCAGGGAAGGTAAAGCAGCGAGGGAGAGGAGATGGGTGCTACCCTCAATATGCTGGCCCTAGAGAAGTGAGGTCCCTGACGCCTCGCTTCCCTACGACCTTATAGGTTATGGGACTCCTTTACCTTACCTTTAAAACAAGGGAGATCTCCTTCGCAAGATTTTTCCGAAAGAAACCACTTTCATAGGGAAGTTCATCTTCTTGGCAGCCTTCAAGTCTCTGAAGACTATGGAGTTGTTGCGCTCTGGGTGTTCATTCTGGTACAGCGTCGGTTGTGGCTGGCCAGTCACATGTCTTTTGCATGACATTGTCGAAAGAAACCACTTTCGTAGGGAAGTAAATGTACTTACAGAAAGTAACAATAAATGATTAAAAAGGGTGGCGCTGTTCTTGTGGCGGCGAGGCTTAGGGGAGAGCAGCCCCAAATTTCTTGTAGACAAATCTGCTGCAACTGTGAAAGCAATAAGAGATACAGTACAATACAGTATAATGTTGTATAATGGCATAAATTGCAATACGTCACAGCACAATATACTATACTACAAAACTATGTAACAAAATACAGTCCGATATGAGATTTTAATTCAACACAGTGCAGAATATTACACTACAATACAATACAACACGATGCAACGTAATAATTATGATATTTTAAAACTTTGTGCAGATCAGTTAATTTGCTTTGTAAATCTGGCTGAAATCAACACTTTGGTT
>CM054158.1:3582519-3587519 GCA_028751875.1 Rapana venosa
GTTGTAGTGTGTTGTGTTATATAGGGTTGTGTTGTCTTGAACTGTGTTGTAGTGTGTTGTGTTGTGTTATATAGGGTTGTGTTGTCTTGAACTGTGTTGTAGTGTGTTGTTGTTATATAGGGTTGTGTTGTCTTAAACTGTGTTGTAGTGTGTTGTGTTATATAGGGTTGTGTTGTCTTGAACTGTGTTGTAGTGTGTTGTGTTGTGTTATATAGGGTTGTGTTGTCTTGAACTGTGTTTGTAGTGTGTTGTGTTGTTTTATATAGGGTTGTGTTGTCTTGAACTGTGTTGTATGTGTGTTGTGTTAATATAGGGTTGTGTTTGTCTTGAACTGTGTTGTAGTGTGTTGTGTGTGTGTTATATAGGGTTGTGTTGTCTTGAACTGTGTTGTAGTGTGTTGTGTTGTGTTGTATAGGGTTGTGTTGTCTTGAACTGTGTTGTAGTGTGTTGTGTTGTGTTATATAGGGTTGTGTTGTCTTGAACTGTGTTGTAGTGTGTTGTGTTGTGTTATATAGGGTTATGTTGTCTTGAACTGTGTTGTAGTGTGTTGTGTTATATAGGGTTGTGTTGTCTTGAACTGTGTTGTAGTGTGTTGTGTTATATAGGGTTGTGTTGTCTTGAACTGTGCTGTAGTGTCTTGTTATATTTATTTATTTATTTTCATTTCATTTATTTTATTCTTTTATATCGAGGATAATGGAATAAGCACTTATGTGCTTTTTTTACATTCAGTCCCCGTGTGTCTGCGGTTTTGTGAATTCTGTCATCTGTTCCCACCGGCACACAATGGCCTACTCTTACGAAAAGGGGAACAGGATTTAACGTGTGCGAAAGATGTCATGTTATATAGGGTTGTGTTGTCTTGAACTGTGTTGTAGTGTGTTGTGATATATAGGGTTATGTTGTCTTGAACTGTGTTGTAGTGTGTTGTGTTATATAGGGTTGTGTTGTCTTGAACTGTGTTGTATTGTAGTGTGTTGTGTTATTATAGGTTGTGTTGTCTTGAACTGTGTTGTAGTGTGTTGTGTTATATAGGGTTGTGTTGTCTTGAACTGTGTTGTATTGTAGTGTGTTGTGTTATATAGGGTTGTGTTGTCTTGAACTGTGTTGTAGTGTGTTGTGTTATATAGGGTTGTGTTGTCTTGAACTGTGTTGTATTGTAGTGTGTTGTGTTATATAGGGTTGTGTTGTCTTGAACTGTGTTGTAGTGTGTTGTGTTATATAGGGTTGTGTTGTCTTGAACTGTGTTGTAGTGTCTTGTGATATATAGGGTTGTGTTGTCTTGAACTGTGTTGTAGTGTGTTGTGATAATAGGGTTGTGTTGTCTTGAACTGTTGTATTGTGTTGTGTTATATAGGGTTGTGTTGTCTTGAACTGTGTTGTATTGTAGTGTGTTGTGTTATATAGGGTTGTGTTGTCTTGAACTGTGTTGTATTGTAGTGTGTTGTGTTATATAGGGTTGTGTTGTCTTGAACTGTGTTGTGTTGTGTTGTGTTATATAGGGTTGTGTTGTCTTGAACTGTGTTGTAGTGTGTTGTGTTATATAGGGTTGTGTTGTCTTGAACGGTGTTGTAGTGTGGTGTGTTGTGTTTATATAGGGTTGTGTTGTCTTCAACTGTGTTGTATTGTAGTGTGTTGTGTTGTGTTATATAGGGTTGTGATGTCTGAACTGTGTTGTAGTGTGTTGTGTTGTGTTATATAGGGTTTGTGTTGTCTTGAACTGTGTTGTAGTGTGTTGTGTTATATAGGGTTGTGTTGTCTTGAACTGTGTTGTAGTGTGTTGGTTGTGTTGTATAGGGTTGTGTTTGTCGTAAACTGTGTTGTGTTGTGTTGTATTATATAGGGTTGTGTTGTCTTGAACTGTGTTGTAGTGTGTTGTGTTATATAGGGTTGTGTTGTCTTGAACTGTGTTGTAGTGTGTTGTGTTGTGTTATATAGGTTGTGTTGTCTTGAACTGTGTTGTAGTGTGTTGTGTTGTGTTATATAGGGTTGTGTTGTCTTGAACTGTGTGTAGTGTGTTGTGTTATATAGGGTTGTGTTGTCTTGAACTGTGTTGTAGTGTGTTGTGTTGTGTTATATAGGGTTGTGTTGTCTTGAACTGTGTTGTGTTGTGTTGTATTATATAGGGTTGTGTTGTCTTGAACTGTGTTGTAGTGTGTTGTGTTGTATAGGGTGTGTTGTCTTGAACTGTGTTGTAGTGTGTTGTGTTGTGTTGTATAGGGTTGTGTTGTCTTGAACTGTGTTGTAGTGTGTTGTGTTGTGTTGTGTTGTATAGGGTTGTGTTGTCGTGAACTGGTTGTAGTGTTTTGTGTTATATAGGGTTGTTTTGTCTTGAACTGTGTTGTAGTGTGTTGTGTTGTGTTATATAGGGTTGTGTTGTCTTGAACTGTGTTGTAGTGTGTTGTATTTGTGTTATATTCAACTGTATTGAGGTGTTGTTTTTTTTTCGCATCTGTATTGCATGGCATGGTATTGTATTGTGTTGTGTTATATTTGTGTTGTAATTATTGTATTGTATTGTGTTGTGTCCTATAGTATTTATTGTATTACATTGTTTTGTATTGTATACCCCTTTAAGTCACGGCAGACTTCTCTGCATGAAACTCAGGCTGCTCTCCTCGGGGAGAGTATGTTTTTTCTTTATTTTATTTTTATTTATTATTTTATATCGAGGATAATGGAATAAGCACTTATGCGCTTTTTTACATCCAGTCCCCGTGTGTATGCGGTTTTGTAAACTCTGTCATCTGTTCCCACCGGCACACGATGGCCTACTCTTACGAAAAGCGGAACAGGATTTCACGTGTGCGCAAGATGTTCTGCGTGCGTTCGCATTCGGGGCCTCGGTTTATAGTCTCATCCGAAGGACTTTGAGGAGAGTAGAGTCTGCACTGATGTTAACTCCGGGGGAAAATATCCCCTTGAACGGGAATCGAACCCGGGTCGTCAGATTGCGATCGCAATGCTCTAACCACTAGGCTATCTCGTCCCCCTTTGTCGCCACAAGAGCAGCGCCACCCATTATTTTTGTTTTTCCTGTCCCTGTCTGTGTGTGTGTCTATTTGTTTCCCCATCAGAGTAGCTCTTTTTTTTCCTACAGAACTTTACCAGGAACAACTCTCTAATTGCCGTTAAGTTCTTTTACAAGCGCTAAATTCGCATAGCACACGGAACCTCGATTTATCGTCTCATCCGAAAAACTAGCACCCAGACTCAGTCTAGTGCATGGGGGGGGGGGGGGGAAGTTTTCCGACACAATCGTGGTTCAAACCTCGACACTCCTCGAATCCAGACTTTGTCCTTTCTAGGCAGGCGCGTGACCTCTAGACCACCGATCCACCGATGCCCCAATCATAGGCCTCTGGGGAAAAAAGTAACAGGTAAAGGTGTCCCATAACCTATAAGGTCGTAGGGGGAGCGAGGCGCCAGAGACCTCACTTCTCTAGGGCCAGCATATTGAGGGCGGCACCCATCTCCTCTCCCTCGCTGCTTTACCCTTCCCTGACCCTAAAGAGGGGCAGGTACCCATTTACAGCTGGATGAACTGGGGGGACTGTACTGAAGCCAAGGCGCGCAAACGGTCACCCGTCCAAGTGGTAACCACGCTCGATGCTGTTTAATTAACCATAGCTTGGGGAAAAGCGAGTGCTCCGACCACTGAGCTTTCCCGAACGCCTTCTGGGTATGAGGTAATAAAGTAGCATTTGGGCGGGGACCTTTGCTTCAACAGCCTACAGCCCTGATGTATGGGTACATCCAACACAGTGCAGTGCTGGATCGGTCAAAGCTCCTTTAACTTAACTAACCCCCCACTGGTTTGTCTGTCTGTCTGTCTGTCTGTCTGTTGTTGGCTCTGGGACTACTTTGTCCTTTTGTTGTTGTTGTTGTTTTAAAGTGGCTGGTGCTTGCGTATTATGGTTATGTTGGTTTTTGTATTATACACGTTTGTGCGTGGTGTGTGTGGTGTGTGTGTGTGCGCGCGTGTATGTGTGTGTGTATGTATGTATGTATGTATGTATGTATGAATGTATGTATGTATGTGTGTGCGCGTGTATGTGTTTTTATGTGTATGTTAGCCTGTGCATTTGCGTGCGTGTGGGCCAGTATGTGTGCGTGTGTGTGTGTGAGCGTGTGTGCACACGCGCGCACGTGCGCGCACGCGCTGTTAGTGCACGAGTGCGCTTTACAGGCCAAGTGTGGCTGATGCTGTTTGGGCACGCGATAACGCTCATTAGCTATTCCTTTGATGCCCTGACCTGATTTCGCGGTGCCCTTCTTGCCCCTGCCTTCATCGTCCCCCAATAATCAGGCAGCTAATTGCGTGCCCTCTCTGCCTTCTTTTGAATTATTTTATTTCGAGGATAATGGAATAAGCACTCATGTGCTTTTTTATTTTTTACATGCAGTCTCCAATGTTACTGCAGTTGTGTAATTTTTTTCAGTTCCCACCGGCACAAAATGGCCCACTCTTCCGAAAAGCGGAACGGGTTTTAATATGTGCGTAAGGTGTTCTGCATGCGTCCGCATACTTATTTCATTTCATTTATTTATTTCATTTATACCGCTTTAAGTCACGCAGATTTCTCTGCGTCAAATTCGGGCTGCTCTCCCCGGGGAGAGCATGTCGCCACAAGAGCAGCGCCACCCATTTTTTTTTTCCTGTCGGTTTATAGTCTCATGCGAAGGCTGAGTGGTTAGATCGCCTGACTGCCATTCCGCGGGTCCATCAAGTCGTGGGTTTAAATCTCAGTTCCCCCTGTGGGGATGCCAGGGGCCTGTCAGAATCAATAGCATCCCCACCTTCTGGAAATTCTGTGCTATGCGTTTCCCTTCTTTCATATTCCTCTCTTTGTTTCTGCCTTGTTCCTTTTTCCCCCTGTCACCTCTTTCTTGTTTATTTGCTGCCTTCTTGGTCCATTCTCCTGCGTATTTTTTTTCCAGAAAGACTTAAAAGATAACGAAATTAGTCTATCTATCTATCTATCTGTCTATCTATCTAT
>CM054158.1:3592519-3632519 GCA_028751875.1 Rapana venosa
GTGCATATTTGATCTTCTGTACGTGTGTATATGTATGTTTGTCCGTCGTGTTCGACGATGACCTCCAAAACAGTAGGAGGAGGCAGTTGCTGTTTCGGAAATTGGGCAGAAATTTGATTATAGTGGAGATGCCTTGCCCCACAGTACATCCCCACTCTCTCGGCCAAGTGGGCATAAGGACAGTCAGCGTTGGAGATGTTCTCCAAAGGCCATCCATCCAGCCCCCAGGGCTGCAGCACATAAGGACTGTGCGAGTCAAGCCTCCTAGTCAGAGAGTCATAGTCGATCACTAAAGACTAAGCTGTAAAGTGGAACTCCATGAGTGGGAAAGCCACTGGTCATACAGCCTCTCACTTGTGTATATACACGAAGGCAATTAAAGCACTGGCAGGTCTGCACTTGAAGTTGACCTGGGAGATCGTAAAAGTCCACCACCCTTAATTCACCAGACGCCACTGCCGAGACTCGAACCCACGATTTCATGGACTCATGGGATTGAAGTCAAACGGTCTTAACCACTCGGCTATAGCGTCCGTCTTTCAATCAGTTGAGAGGATAAAAGGTCAGGTAAGTAAAGGCTGTTTTGTATTGATTTGAAACTGGAAGATGTCTATTGTGTTGTTAATTGCATGTTGATGTTTTTTTCTCTGTGTGTTACAGCTTACGAACTGGACAACCGACAACCTATCAACACTGTCAAACGATCGGTAGGTTTTGTAAGTGTGTGTGTGTGTGTGTGTGTGTGTGTGTGTGTGTGTGTGTGTGTGTGTGTGTGTGTGTGTGTGTGTGTGTGTGTGTGTGTGTGTGTGTAAGAGAGAGACAGAGAGAAAGAGAGAGGTAGAGAATGTGAGTGTGTGAGTGAGTAAGAGAGAGTGTGTGTGTGTGTTTGTGCGTGCGTACGCGTGTGTGTGTGTATGTGTGCGTGCGTTTGTCTGTGTGAGAGAGAGACAGACAGACAGAGAAACAGAGAGAGAAGCACAGACAGAAAGATAGAGATAGAGACAGAAATAGATAGTGAGACATAGGGACATAGAGAGAGATAGAAAGAGAGAGACAGAGACAGCCAGACAGCCAGATAGACAGACACAGAGACACACAGACACAGAGACAGACAAGCAGTCAGACAGACAAACAAAGACTTAGTCAAAAGTACAAGACGATGCATTTCAATCGTAGTAATCATCATAGAGAGTGAAGTCCCAAGTCCTTATCCTAAAACACCTGACCCACCCACCCACCCCCTACAAGTACAAGTAATGTTGGTTCAGTAACTCACGACACAGACCCCTGCCCCTACCAATAATACCAGTGAAGGCATAAACCCACTCCACAAAGAAAACACGCAACACATCGTCTGTATAGTTCGGATCCCAAATCCTCCTCCCGCTCTTTCTCTCTCTCTGTCTCTCTGTCTCTCTCTCTCTCACTCTCTCTGTCTGTCTGTCTGTCTCTCTCTCTCTCTCTCTCTCTCTCTCTCTGTCTCCCTCTCTCTCTCTCTCTCTGTGTCTCTCTCATTCTCTCTGTCTATCTGTCTCTCTGTGCATGTGTCTCTCTGTCTGCCTGTCTCTGTCTCTGTCTCTCTCTCTGTCTGTCTGTCTGTCTCTCTCTGTTCCCCCCCCCTCTCTCTCTCTCTCTCTCTCTCTCTCTGTCTGTTCTCTCTCTGTCTTTCTCTCTCTCTCTCTCTCTCTCTCTCTCTCTCTCTCTCTCTCTCTCTCTCTCTCTCTCTCTCTCTCTCTCTCTCTCTCTCTCTCTCTCTCTCTCTCTCTCTCTCTCTCTCTCTGTCCCTCCCTCTCAGAGTTTTTAAAGTAACCAAAGTCCCATTAACTGATGCCATGCCCCTGATAAAGTGCACTGGTTCCAGCAATATCTTTGATAAACAGACAGGCAGACAGAGAGTGACTGGAGCAGTCGTAAAAGAGGAGTTATGCCAATGGTGACATGGATTAGTGACATTATTTTAGTCTGCACCCTGGAATCATGAAAGTTTTGGTGATGTTAAGATTACACTGATCTTTGTCCCATACTTTTTTTTATACTATTTTCGTTTTTCGGCTAGAGAGAGCTCTTATGTTCACCATTGATAAGATTTCTGCGTGTATGACTGAGGGTGTTTTTCTTTAACCTACCAATAAGGTAGCCGCATTCCGACTTATGAGACAAATGCCCGAAGTCCAATCAAATTTCAATCCGATCCGATCTATAAACAACAAGATTGGAATGGATTAGATAGGATTGGACTTCGGGGATTTGTCCCGTGCTAAAATAGTATGGAATATTTGATTTTTAGCATCGTGGTTTTTTTTAAAAACATTTTTGGTACAAAAAATCAATATGCTTTCTGTTTTTATCCAAAATACCAGTTTCTAATCTGCAGACCCCCCACCCCCTAGTTGATTTTACTACCACTATCACCACTATAACGACCAAAACGAAACTTAGGAAAATAAAACAAAAAAGGGTAAACGACATCACAAGCAACTGAAGCAATGACATTTTTTTAAAATAGTTTTATGGTACACCTACAACAAGGGTACAAATTCACTAGCGACAAGCAGCAATGATAAATATGCTGATGATACCAAATAAATGAATAGATAAACCTCACAAACAAGAACAAAAATCTCACAAAAAACAGAAACGGTGACATTTGTGATGACAGATATAATTTTTTTAATGAAAGTAAGCCAAGCAAACAAAAAACAAGAAACACCCCAAAAAATCACAACATAAAGAAATAATTTTGTTGAAATACAAAAAAAACACCATAACAAACAAGAAGGAAAAATTACTACAAATAGAAATAATGACATATGTTCATGACTCAATCAAACAAACAACAAAACAGAGAAACAAAACAATAAAACAAAAAACACAAGCTACAGAAACAATTTTGCTGAAAATACAAACACCCCCCCCCCACTCTACCCCCGCCAAACAAACAGACCGTAACAAACAAAGAAGGACAATAACAAAAATCTGTCTAGGAACAGAAACGAGGACAAACAATGTGGATGGATGTTGATGACTTATTGTAATGATGACAAAACCAATGGCGCCCGCTTCCTT
Organism: Rapana venosa; assembly: GCA_028751875.1. NCBI lineage: Eukaryota > Metazoa > Mollusca > Gastropoda > Neogastropoda > Muricidae > Rapana > Rapana venosa. The sequence goes on from CM054158.1 coordinate 3,595,586, forward strand.
TCTACATCTGTGTTTATTTTGTTTTTCTCCTGCCTGCCTGCCTGCCTTCCTGCCTCAAGTTTGCGGTAAGTTGGACTTGTGTGGTATCTGGCTGTTGTGCAATGGACGTCATTTTTTGGCGCTTTTGTTCCTTTCCGTCTTTTTGTTTTGCTTTTTGAGTGTTTCGTGTTATTGTATTTTTTTGTATTCAACAATGTGCCAGCTTCCATAATATCCATCGGTTGTTTTTTTTCTTTGTTGTTGTTTTATTTTTATTGTATCTCTGTTATTTAGTCGTGTATTATCTCTAGCAATAGACTTTTTTTTTTACTTTATCTTCATTTTTCATTCCGTTTAATCTCATTTCCTTGATAGTATATTAGCTTCACACAAAACCTCATTTGACTTACCTCATTTTTTTGGTTGTTGCAATCTTGCTTTTATCTCGTTTATTTGATAGTGTGTAAGCTTTCACAACAGACTAATGTCTTTCATCCTCTTTTTCTGTTTCTCAATGATCTTTTTTTCCCCCTTTCTCTCCTTTGTACCTTTTGATGTCGTTGCCACGTTCCGTGTGACAACACTCTAAATTGATGAACGGCAATGTTCCAGCTTTTGTTGTCCGTCACATTAAGCACGTGCTTTAGTGTCCTCGTGTCTCTTCTCGAAGTAATGACGGTACCGTACGGTAGCAGTAATAATTATTACAGTCATGAAATTCTCCTTTTTCGTCAGTTAGGCGATGTCTTTTTGCAATGTTGTCGTTAAGTGGTCGCTGTATTGTTGGTAATGAGTTAGCAGTACGCTAATAACGAACAGCAGGAAATGGCAGGGTGTTAGTGACGAGGATACTAACGTCATTTTGATGACACGGTAACGTCATTTTGATGACAACGACATGAAAGGTGATGGATGGGGTTTGGCAGAAGGTTAGTTAAGGTCTTGTGCGATGCAGGGGAGATGATTCTTGCGCTTGTTTTGTTATCAGTTTTGTTGGATTTTTGGGAGTTGTCATTTGCTTAGCTGTTCCGGTGTCTGGCATTAGTTACTTATTTACGAATACGAATACAAAGTCTTTAATATCTCAAAAACTCGAGAAATGCATGTGTGCTATAAGCCAGCATGGATAGAAATAACCAACTAGTAAACATGATACACCGCACATCGATATCACAGACCCAGACAACCATTTCCCACACCTTAACTTTTTTTCCATCCGCATATTGACGTTCGTGCATAAAAAAGCACCCAAGCATGTGCGCATACACGCATGTGCACAATCACACACACACACACACACACACACACACACACACCACTAAGAGTGAACATACGTTAAATTGAAGACAACACACACACACACTATAAACCGAGGTCCCGTGTGCGAACGCACGCAGAACATCTTGCGCACACGTTAAAACCTGTTCCGCTTTTCGGAAGAGTAGGCCAGTGTGTGCCTGTGGGAATGGATGACAACAGTTTTACAAAACTGCATACACACAGGGACTGGATGGAAAAAAATCACATCAGTGCTTATTCCATTATCCTCAAAATAAAAGAATTTTTAAAAAACCACAGACATAACACACACACATGTGCACGCGTACGCGCAAACATGCGTACACATACTCCATGTTATACCACAACATTTACAATGTAGTACATTAAACAGCATTTTAAAATTAAGGAAGGGAAGGGGGTGCACTCTTCTTAATTTCTACGCCCAATCAAATTATCCCCCTTTCTCGTGTGCCTGTGGGAATGGATGACAACAGTTTTACAAAACTGCATACACACAGGGACTGGATGGAAAAAAATCACATCAGTGCTTATTCCATTATCCTCAAAATAAAAGAATTTTTAAAAAACCACAGACATAACACACACACATGTGCACGCGTACGCGCAAACATGCGTACACATACTCCATGTTATACCACAACATTTACAATGTAGTACATTAAACAGCATTTTAAAATTAAGGAAGGGAAGGGGGTGCACTCTTCTTAATTTCTACGCCCAATCAAATTATCCCCCTTTCTCGTGTGCCTGTGGGAATGGATGACAACAGTTTTACAAAACTGCATACACACAGGGACTGGATGGAAAAAAATCACATCAGTGCTTATTCCATTATCCTCAAAATAAAAGAATTTTTAAAAAACCACAGACATAACACACACACATGTGCACGCGTACGCGCAAACATGCGTACACATACTCCATGTTATACCACAACATTTACAATGTAGTACATTAAACAGCATTTTAAAATTAAGGAAGGGAAGGGGGTGCACTCTTCTTAATTTCTACGCCCAATCAAATTATCCCCCTTCTCCCCCCCCCCCCCCCCCCCCCCAATCTCTCTCTCTCTCTCTCTCTCTCTCTCAGTTTGTGTTTCAGTACAACAGCTCGCCTTTTTGTCTTCATCTTATTCTTCTTTGTATACAATAATCTGAATATGTGTCTAAATAATTATGACTTTTCTGTCTTTATCCACGGTTGTGTTCACAGCATTTTTCAATACATAGAAGTTGCAGTGAATTAAAATCAATTCCTTACTGTCTGATTCAGTGGTAGTAGCAGTAGTAGTACTAGTAGTAGTAGTAGCACCATCATTATAATAATAATAATAATTGTAATCATTATTATCAATATCATTATTATTATCATCATCATATTTTCATTCTTTATAAATATCGTCTCTTCATGATTGCTTGATTATTTTCGTCCCCCTCCTTCCCTCCCCCCTTCTTATTTTTTAAAAACACCTTTTTTTCTTTTTTGTGGGGTTGTCCTGAATTTAGATCACACATTAGTCTCCCTTTTTCCCCCGAAGACGGCATACTTATTTCCCATGCATGGGACAATTTCTCACTTCAAACCAGCACTTTGCTGTCGTTAGATTTGATGGTTAAAACTTCAAAGAAAAACCTTTTTTCCAATTTTAAAGACACACACCTTTGTATCTCCCTTCTCTCTCACCCGCCCCCCTTCCCTCCCTCCATTCCGTGCGTCTCTCTCTCTCTCTTCCCCATCTTTCTCTCTCTGTCTCTCTGAGTCTCTTTGTCTGTCTGTGTCTCTGTCTGTCTATCTGTCTGTCTCTGTCTATCTGTCTCTTGTCTGTCTTCTCTTCTCTTCTCTCTCTCTTTATATATATTTTAATCTTATATATATCCCTGCATCTCTCTGTCTCTGTCTCGTCTCTCTACTCTCTCTCTTTCTCTCTCTCTCTTCTCTCTCCCTCCTTCCCTCTTCCCCCCCCCCCCCACCCTCTCTCTCTCTTTCCCATCCCGCCCCCCCTCTCTCTCTCTCTCTCTCTCCTCTCTCTCTTTGCGCTATCAAGTAATTACTGCATCCTTTTTTTTCCGTGTGGCGTGTGAGGTAAAAGCTGATCAGCGGAAACTTTGCTCTGTCCTGTTTCTAAGCGGACGTTCCGTGGTGCATGACTTATGTGGCTTTCATCTCTCGGAAAGATTTCGTTTTCCTCGCAATCGCCTGTGCTTTTAGAGCTGTTGTTTTTAGCGCTACTAACCTTGATTGGCTCAAATAGGGTTCCTGTGTCTCTGTGTCATCTGTTTCTTTTGTATGTGGGTGGGTGTCTTTGTCGGCGTGTGTGTGGGTGGGTGGGTGTGGGTGGGGTTGGGGATTGGAGTGTGTGGGGGTAGGGGTGGGTGTGGGGATGTGGGGAGGGGGGGGGGTATGTTGTTTGTGTGTGTGTGTGCGTGTGTATCTGTCTGTCTGACTGTAACTAGTGATATTTTTATTTTATTTTCCATTATATATAATTACTTGAGTTAGTGTGTGTAGTCAAGTCAAGTCAAAATTGGGGACGGGATAGCTCAGTGGTCGGAGCACTCGCTTTCCCCCAGCCAAGTTAAGCAGCGTCGAGCGTGGTTACCACTTGGATGGGTGACCGTTTGCGCGCCTTGGCTTCAGTACAGTTCCCCCAGTTCACCCAGCTGTAAATGGGTACCTGCCCTCTTTAGGGTCAGGGAAGGTAAAGCAGCGAGGGAGAGGAGATGGGCGCCGCCCTCAATATGCTGGCCCTAGAGAAGTGAGGTCTCTGACGCCTCGCTCCCCTACGACCTTATAGGTTATGGGACTCCTTTACATTGAATAAGCAATGCATTTGCTTTTTTTCATCAAGCCATCTATCTAAGAACAAATTTCTTAATGATTATACTAAGATACTACATTATTGCATCATTTACCATTAAATTAAACCAGTAAAAAAAGGAAAGTGTATGTGTGCGTGTGTGTGTGCGTGCGTGCGTGCGTGTGTGTGCGTGCGTGCGCGCGCGTGTGTGTGTGTGTGCGTGCATGTGTGCGTGTATATGTGTGTGTGTGTGCATATGTGTGTGTGTGTGATGTCCTAAAGTGGTGCATGCCGTTAAGTGGACAGGCTCAACCAACATAAGGTCAGAACTCCTCCCTGGGTTTGGAAACCTTCCTGAGGAAAACAACAAACAAACCAACCAACACACCAGCTTCTCCTGTCTGTCCGTCCTTCCCCAGGCGGTCTGGCTGTCAATGCACAGGCGGCACATGGCAACACAAACCATTCCATATCTGACCGTTCCTCTTGTCTTGTCTTTGTACACGTGGGATTCGCCTGCACGCATGCAGAACATCTTGCGCACACGTTAAATCCTGTTCCGCTTTTCGTAAGAGTAGGCCATTGTGTTCCGGTGGGGATAGGTGACAGAATTTACAAAACCGCATACACACGGGGACTGGGTGTAAAAAAAAGCACATGTGTGCTTATTCCATTATCCTCGATATAAAAGAATAAAATAGATTTTTTTAAATTAAAAAGTTCGGGTAAAACAACAGATCTTAATAATATATGGAATTTATATAGCGCTGAATCTTGTAAAAACAAACAAATCGAAGCGCTTGCACTCAAATCATTTACACGCATGCAACTCTCCTTAAACATAATGAACAACATATTTCAAATCCATGCGCGCGCACGCACGTACGCGTTATATAGATATGAGGGGAAAGTCTCAGGTAGAAAATAAGTGTGTTTTGAGGCTGGATTTGAAGGTATCAAATGAAGGCTTTTGGCGAAGTGAAAGAGGGAGGTCATTCCAGATGGATGGACCAGAAATAGAGAAAGAGCTTCCTAGGAAAGTTAAGGAAGTACTCGTTTACGTTTGCAGTTTTCGACTGAGTTTTTATCGATGTAATATCTTTTTATTACCGTTATTTCGGGGGTCGTGTTTTCATACGTGTACATAGAAAACACTATGCTAGACTGGTTGAAAAATAATGTTCAGTGATGTGTAGACTAAGTTTACGCCGTTCAAGGTTTTAATCTAGTTAGTGATAGGATAACTATGTAACGACGCCACATACGTTTCAATTATTTTCCTTTTTTTCTTCATTTTCATACAACTTCAAGTCACGACAGATATTTCTGCGTGAAATTCGAGCTGCTCTGTGACGAAATGACTCTATTCACCCAAACCCAGAGGACTTCAAATTCAGCAACTTAGTATCAAATTTTGGGTGAGGTCAGAAATCTTCAGACTTGCCTAGAGAAAAACAACAACAACAACAACAACAACAACAGTAAAACGCTCACAGTACACTTTAAGAAAACAAACCCTTCTTCCTTCACCCTTCACTATACATGTACCTTGTGTGGTGGAGAATTGAACCCAAAACCTGGCAAACCATCAATATAGAAACTTTAACGATTTAACCACTTAATTACTGCCGCAGGAGAGGACAGTCGGGGAGAATTTGTGTTGAGAATTGAACCCCGAAACCTGGGAAAACCATCAGTACACAAACTTGACAATGACAATGACAATAACAAATTCTTTTATTTCTAGGATAATGAATAAGCACCCATGTGCTTTTTTATAATCAGTCCCCGCCCTTAGAGATATATAAGAGAAAGAAAGAAAGAAAGAAAGAAAGAAAAAGAGAAAGAGAGAGAGAGAGAGAGAGAGAGAGAGAGAGAGAGAGAGAGGAGAGAGAGATAGTGTTGGGGTGGAATTGAACCTAAGACTGTTCCAGTTTTTGTCCACCTGCTGGACTTTAACAGTTTAATGACTTAGTCACCGCAGCTGGAGGAGAAGGTCAGAGAGAGAGAGAGTTCCTGTTGAGAATGGAACCCTAAAATCTGCCAAACCTTCAACATAGAAATTCTCGCCAATGTAACCACTTAATTACCGTCGGAGAGAATGTGTGTTAAGACTCAAAAACCCCCAAACCTGGCAAACCATCAACACAGAAACTTTAACGGTTCAACGACTTAAAACCCCCCCGGGACAGGAGGAGACGGTCAGAGAGAAGTGTTAAGAATTGAACCCGAAATCCGGCAAAATCATCGAAATAAAAACTCCAAACGATTTACCCACTAAGTCACGTTTTATTTATTTTTATTTATTTCATTTTATTCTTTTATATCGAGGATAACTGAATAAGCATTTATGCGGGGTTTTTTTTACATCCAGTCCCTATATGTATGCGGATTGTGAATTCTGTCATCTGTTCCCACCGGCACACAATGGCCTACTCTTACGAAAAGCGGAACAGGATTTAAACGTGTGCGCAAGATGTTCTGCGTGCGTTCGCACACGGGGCCTCGGTTTATAGTCTCATCCGAAGGACTTTTGGGGGAGAGTGGAGTCTGCACTTAATTTTAACTCCAGAGGAAAATATCCCCGTAAACGGGAATCGAACCCGGGTCGTCAGATTGCGAACGCAATGTTCTAACCACTAGGCTATCCGTCCCCCTGGCAAGAGGAGACAGTCCGAGAGAATGCGTGGTGAGAATTTGAACTCCCAAACCCCCAGCAAACCCTCAACGTAGAGAAGAAGAAAACAGAAGAAAAAAGTAAAGTAAAGGTAAAGGAGTCCCATAACCTATAAGGTCTTAGGGGAGCGAGGCGTCAGAGACCTCACTTCTCTAGGGCCAGCATGTTGAGGGCGGCGCCCATCTCCTCTCCCTCGCTGCTTTACCTTCCCTGACCCTAAAGAGGGCAGGTACCCATTTACAGCTGGGGAATGGGGGAACTGTACTGAAGCCAAGGCGCGCAAACGGTCACCCATCCAACTGGTAACCACGCTCGACGCTGCTTAACTTGGCTGGGGGAAAGCGAGTGCTCCGACCACTGAGTTATCCCGTCCCCTAAGAAAAGGCAAAAAAAAAAAGGTTTAACCCCTTAGTCACTGGGAAAGGTGACTTGAAGCCAGGAGGGAGGGAGTGGCTGGACACGCCACTCACTCACTCACTCACTCACTCAGGGTGTGCTTGACTGCTCTTGTGATTTCTGGGGGGGAAGGGGGGGGGGGTGTACATGGGCGGAATAAATGATGATGGGCAGATTAATCTTCATTACTGAAGCAGGTTCCAGGCCACTGCCTGGAGAAGAATGTTTCTTTGACACTTTCTGCACAACAATCACAAGTCTGTGCCTGGCTGTGTGTCTGTGTGTCTGGCTGTGTGTCTGTGTGTCTGTCTGTGTCTGTCTGTCTGTGTGTCTCTCTATCTTCTCTTTTTCTCTCTTTCTTCTCTTTCTCTTTCGCTTTGTCTCTCTTCTCTCTGCTTCTCTCTGTCTTTGTTTCTCTCTTTCTTCTTCTCTTTGTCTCTCTGTTCTTCTCTCTCTCTCTCTCTCTTTCTTCTTGTGTCTCTGTCTTTTCTTGTCTCTCTTTGTCTGTCTCACTGTCTCTCTCTTTCTCTGTCTGTCTGTCTGTATGCCTCTCTCTGTCTGTCTGTCTGTCTGGCTCTCTCCTCTCTCTCTCTCTCTCTCTCTCTCTCTCTAATACTATATATATATATATATATATACCTCTCTCTGTCTCGCTAATAAAAAGAACTTGTCATTGTTATTGTCTCTCTCTGTCTCTGTCTGTCTGTCTGTCTGTCTCTGTCTCTGTCTCTCTCTCTCTCTCTCTCTCTCTCTCTCTCTCTCTCTCTCTCTCTGCGTGTATGTGTGTGTGTGTGTGGTGTGTGTGTGTGTGTGTGCAAAACAATCACAGTTTTTCCCCCATCTCTCCTCTCCTTTCTTTTTCTCTGTGTGTGTGTGTGTGTGATAGGTTAATATCAGTGTTTGCTTGTTCCCTCTTTTTACCCTCTTCTCTTACGTCTACTTTTCCCCACAACTTGCTTTCAGAATCTAATCAAGTGGGATAAAAGTCACGGTGTAGTGAATGGTCATGCAGCTAATGTAGTAATCAAGAAAGTCTCCATTCTGGGATAGGAGGCTAATTTTTCTGTTGCCTGACTTTTCGCCTGTGGAGAGCCCAGGGAGCAGGAAGGCTTAGTGGTCGTGATAAATTGGTAAATGGATATGTGGGTGTGTGGTGTGCGTGCGTGCGTGTGTGTGTGTGTTTGTGTGTGTGTGAGTGTGTCTGTGTGTGTGTCAGTGAGTGTGTGTGTGATTATGTGTGTGTACATGTGTGTGTATGTGTGAGTGTGTGAGTGTGTGTGTGTGTATGTGAGTGTGTGTGTCAGTGTGTGTGAGTCTGCGTGTGTGTGAGTGTGTGCATGTGTGTGTGTGTGTGAGTGTGTGTATGTGTGTGTGTATGTGTGTGTGTGTGTATTATTGATTCGGTGATTGTATGAGGGGTTTATATCAGCATGAGTTGTCTTGTGGAAAATAGGATGGAAAAAACTGCTTAGACACTGAAATACACACGCATGCTAGCAGGATGGCACTAGCGCGTGCTTGCGTGAGCGTGCACACGCACACACACACCAACACACACACACACATCACACACACACATACACCCACACACCCACACGAGAGAGAGAGAGAGAGAGAGAGAGAGAGAGAGAGAGAGGTCCGTTTAAAAAAAAAAGAACACTTTAACAGTCTCCCCCACTTTTTGCTATTACACCCGGCCTTAAAACCAGTGAAAGGTATATTCCACAGGATGTTCTGGCAAAAAAATTCCTTTGTTCTTTTTCTTTTTGACTTTCCAGCAGCTTTTGACAATATAGAACAATCAACTCTTCTCTTTCGTCTTAAAACGTGTAGCTTTGATAGCACATGATGTCAAATGGTGTAGCTTTTATTTCAATTTATTTTACTGACCGCTTTCCGTCAGTCATGGATATTGGCATTAAATATGATCTGGTTAATCTGAATGGAGTTTCACGGGGATCATTTCTGGGTCCTGATCCGTTTCAAATTCAAATTCAAATACTTTATTTTCTGAAATAAAGAAATCCATTTAGGCTATAAGCAGAGGATGAAACATTTTGAAGATAAATGAATGAATCACGTGCATGACATTAGAGACCTTACAGCTTAAAGCTTCATACCACTGTTTGTTTGTATCATCACTTTCTATCACAAATCTTGTTTAATCACCACCTCTCTTTTCACACAACCTTTATTTCAAAATACGGATGCTGCTGGACACTTGCGTATCTAACTGCTTCAGCAATATCGAAAGTGGATGACTTATGATCAGTTACAATAGACCCAGACAAAAACGAAGTCATCCTTTCACAGACAAAAAACATTCTGAGGAAACCTTCTTGAACTTGGCCATTAGGACACTTATCTCTCCATCTCTACCCAAAACATTGGTGTTAGTGTTGGCAATGCACTTTCTGTGCAGAAATCTGTAACGCAAACCTGTGGTCAGAAGATATCGATATCAGTGCTGTCCACAAATCCAGTCACATTAGGCCTGTGTTATCACGCTTCTCCTCTTATCACGCTTGGACTACAGTCACTCTCTTTATTCTGGTTTGCTAGCTTTGTTTTTACATCTCGCACACAATTTTTCTACTCATCTTGTCATGAGAAGAAACAAAATTTGAAAGTAGTATGTGTAAAATTCAGATTCTCTATTGGTTTTCTGTCTCACCAAGAATGAAAGGAAATAAAGTGGTATCCAACTTGGTGCAGTTGCTAGTACATTGAATTTCCGTCCGGAAGATCAAAGGTTCGATCCTCAATAGTCTTCTTCTTCCTTGTTGAACACTCGTGCAGATGCTACTATCTGTCATATGAACGAAAATGAGGTTGTGCTGCCGTTAAACGCCTGGCAGGTCAGGCCCAGAGTATTCTTCTTCGGGGTGGGAACAGTTGTCTTTTAAGTATTTCTGGATAAAGGCAAAGAATGGATCAAGAAAGGAGAAAATAGACAAGAAGGCGATAACAAGAAAAAAAAAAAGGGGGGGGGGGGGGAATGCAAAAACAAAGAGAGAGATAGAAAAGAAGGAATTAATTGTACAAAATTTCCAGAAGGCGGGGATGCTGTCTGTACCTGCTGAGAGGTCCCCGACATCCCCACGGGGGATTACTCACATAATTTATGAACTCTAGATTCTGACCAGTGCTGTGGTCATGTTTTGTGTTCTGTGACAGAGGAAAAAGAGTCTGGGTATACTGGTGACGTCACACTAGTACCACTTCAGGAGGCTTGAACTTATAGTACATTTTTCCCCATCCATGATCAAAGCTATAGAGTCCATTCATGTCAGTCTTTTCTGTGGGAAGGGAAACTCTTTTTACTTTTCCAGTTTGAAAAAAAAAATGTGCACGTACATCAAACACGCGTGCATACACGTGTTCTTAGATGTGCAAGCAAGCTGCCCTCCATCACACGCACACACTGACACACACTCACACATGGATACACAGAAAAACACACTAATGGGCAGAATACACGCAAAAGTGTGCGTGTTTACACGCGCGCGCTCTTGCCTGTGCATGCATGCATGCAATCCAGGGACAAGTGCAACTGTACCATGTATATGCCACAGTGCACAGTAGCTTTCGAGAGAGAGAGAGAGAGAGAGAGAGAGAGAGAGAGAGAGAGAGAGAGAGAAGGAGAAGGAGAGAGAGAGAGAGAGAGAGAGAGAGAGAGAGAGAGAAGGAGAAGGAGAAGGAGAGAGAGAGAGAGAGAGAGAGAGAGAGAGAGAGAGAGAGAGAGAGAGAGAGAGAGAGAGAGAGAGAGAGAGGCATATTTCAACATTTCAACCTTTTCAATTGTAATGTGTCACAAATTGTTCAAAACGCACACACACACACACACACACACACAGGCTTTGGGTGACATTAGACAATAATAAACTTCACTGGCAAACACACACAAGTAACACACACACACACACACACACACCAGACAAACAAACGCACAATGAGGTGTTTTTAAGAGGTGCCCTGTGAAGGTGATGTGTAAGTTTGCCAATTACTGACTGTGCCCTGGCCAACAAAGGAATCCCAATGACTGACATTTCACGGTCCCATAACCTCAGTTGACCGTTTGCGGCCGTTGTGGCCAAATTGAGTGGCCTTTTTGCTCGCCTCCTTTTGTGCTGAAATCAACGATGTCATCACTTTGACATTGCCGTCAATGTGTGTATGTGAAGAACAGCAAAATTACTACTATGTTTTCAATAAAAAGTGTCTACTTTGCATACTCTAATGTGATTCTTTCATGACAATGCATTACGAAATTCTTCTTCTTTTTCATGGAATCCTCGAGACAGCAACTATTGTTGTCTGTCATATGAGCAAAACAATGTGTTGCACTGCCATTAAGGCAATTGACACGTCATGCCCAACCTACCCGACTTCTGGCTCATTATCAAATGAATGAGTTTTCAGCAAGTAGACTGACTGGTGATGTCACTGCACGTGCCCCTTCTGCCCTGAAGGGAGTTACAGGAGCAGATGAGATGAGATGAGACTGACTTGCAGGGATGAAGGTTTCTTCTTGGAAGCAGAATTCTGGAGGCAAAATGGTTCAAGCTGATGGTCTTCTTTGAGTAGAAGGTTGTCTGTAAAAACTGGAGACAGTTCAGAGTTGGAGGAGGAAGGATGTGACTGCTGGAGTGAATAGGAGGATTCCCTTTGTCTCAGGAGCCTTGCAGTCTTATTTCACTGTGGGAATACTTGAGGTCTGTCAGTATGAACAGCATCCCCACCTTCTGGATATAGTTATGTGCTAAGCATTCTTTCTTTTCTATCCCTCTCCTGCCTTGTTCCTTTTCTTCCTGTCACCTCCTTCTTGGCTATTTTCTGCCTTCTTGGTCCTGTCTCCTGCCTTTTTATATAAAAAGACTTATAAGATGATAATTCTCTCCCTTTTCAAAGTCGGATGTGCTGGGCCTGACTTGTCAGGCACTTGAGGGCAGCACAATTCATTTTTGCTCATGTGACAGACAACAGCTGTTGTCAGAGGGTTCAACAATGAAGAAAAAGAAGAGAAGGAGAAGATCTCACAGTGTCTGAAGTTCAAAAGTACTTCAATTTTTGGGCAGCAGATCTGCACAAGGCACTATTTTTCTGTTGCTGATCTGGTGTCATAGAATAGAGTTTGGGCAATGGGCTGGTGAGGTGACAGACAGACTGACAGAAAACGTAGGAGGAACAACAATACATACATGTATACAAGTGCATGCAGACATAACCCATGCACATGCATGCACACAGCACGCCCACACATGCACACAGGAAGAAAGAGAGGCAGACAGACAGACAGACAGTCAGAGACAGACAGAGCTTCTTAAGCCAGAAATGCTACAACATTTTGTGCAAAAATATGTTCAGTCTTAAATGTTGTGTGTCAAATTGTTGTTCAGCACAACCAAAGCCTTTCCACAACCAACCAAAACACCCAGTCACTGACTTCATTGAGGACAACAAACAACCAAATAGAAAAATACAACAACATCAAAAAACCACCATCAAGCAAACAAACCTACCTAACTCAGAAGAATAAACCTGATGTTTATTTAAAGACATGTACGGGCCTGTATTGTGTAAACTTGCCATAGTACTGACTGTGTGCTCTGACTGACAAAAGAATCCAAATTGAAGATAGTTCACAGTCCACAACCCTGGTTCACCATTTGCAGACATTGTGGCCATATGAGTGTTATTCTCCTCGCCTTTCTTCGTTTAGAAATTAATTATTTTGACATTTCAAATTAGTTTGCCCTCATTGAGTAGAATAAGGGGAAAAAGTCAATTGCATTAGTTTTCAATCAAAGTGCAGCTTGGGTTATCTGATGTGCTTTCTTCCTGGTAATGTCATCAATAAATAAATTGTCATCAAAAGGCTGATTTGCAATGAATGGAAAAATGTGTGTTTGTGTGTTTCTCTCTGCTGTTTCATCTTCTGTGGCGTTCTTTTCATGCTGTTTCCATGCTGCTTATTCCTATCTCTCCACCCCATTCATATCTTGACTTGTTGCATTCTCAGAATCAGAAATCCAAAGAGAGAGAGAGAGAGAGAGAGAGAGAGAGTGTGTGTGTGTGTGTGTGTGTGTGTGTGTGTGTGTGTGTGTGTGTGTGTGTGTGTGTAAATGTTAGGCTGACAGTAGATGAATAAAAAAAAAAGTCTATCCAGCTGATTGACGATGATTATTACCTTTATTTTAAGGGTAAAGATTAACAGTTTGTCTGTCTCTGTCTCTGTATCTCTCTCTATCTCTGTCTGTCTGTCTGTCTGTCTCTCTCTCTCTCTCTCTCTCTCTCTCTCCTCTCTCTCTCTCTCTCTCTCTCTCTCTCTCTCTCTCTCTCTCTAGCCCAAAGACAATACAGTTCAACAGTTCCACATGATCTGAGTTGAAACTGTAGTTGTTTTGATATCTAGCTCTTTGCATTAAATTTGGTTCTGCAGTTCCTTGCTCCACTTCCCAATTATATACGCGCGCGTGCACGCGCGCGGGTGTGTATGTGTGTGTACATATATTTCAGTCTGGATTAGACTTTGCAATTATTGTAGTTTTGCTGTGAAATACGATTTGTCAACATTGTTCATGTCATGTTGTGCATGCGCTGTGTTGTTTTTGTTGTTGTCGTTTTCCTATACTGTTTTCATATAAATGTTTATTAATGCATGTTACCCCTCTCTCTTTTTAGGCCTCATTGGGTCCACAGTGGGTTGTTGTTGTTGTTGTTGTTGTTGTTGTTTTTGTTGTATTTTTTCCCTTTTTTACTGTTAGCCTTTTTGTTCCTGTAAATGCTCTTTTCTAATCATTATGACATTTCGTTGCGTACGAAAGCAATTTGGAAGATTGAATGGGAATTATTGATGTCACTGTGCATTAAATGTGTTTGTTCTAATGCTCCGGTATACAGTCCTGCAAACTGACAAGGTACTCCATGCGTGAGTCTGATCTTTGACAACTTTACAGTTTCCCATGGAGTTTATTGGATAGCTTCATCACGGTTTATTGTGTTCAATGTATCGCCTTGTATTATATTATATCGCATATCGTATCATGAATTTGTCTGATCACATCATATATATCACATCTTATTCTAGTCTGCTCTATAATATTTCGTTATAGTATATTGTATTATATTATATCATATTATATTATATTATATTATATTATATTTTACTATACTATATCATATTATATTATACTATACTATATTACATTATACTATATTGTGTTGGATTGTATTGCATTACATTGCTTTGCATTGCATTAGATTACATTACATCATATCACATCATATCATATATCATATTGTTATGTTTTATCATATCATACCTTTACATTTTATTATCATGTCATAAAGAATATCATATCACATCATGTCATATGATATCATATAATTATCATGTCATACTCTATTCTATTCTGTTCTGTTTCATCCTCTTCTCTTCTATTCTATAATATTCTGTAGTACCGTGTCATATTGTATCGTCCTGCATGTATTGTATTGTACTGAACTGCATTGCATTGTATCTATCGCATCGTATTTTAGCGCCAGTCACCGAAGAATTCTTAGCGTGAAATCATGGATGGTTTCTCCAAGGAGAGAACATGTCACGACAAGAGCAGCGTCACCTATCCCTTTTCTGTCTCAGCATGTACAGTCTAACCCCACTACAGCGGCTTTTCACTACAGACGTTTGACAAACTCCATTGTCGCCATGTGCTCTTTTACCTGCCTTAAAGGCACTCGGCACACGAGACCTCGGTTTGCCTTATCATCCCGAAACACTAGCACTCAGACCACCAACTCATGGTATAATGGATAGTAGGAAATGTTTGGGTTCGAACGGGGATCGAACCTGCTATCTCTCGTTTTCTAAACGGTTGCACTGCCTCTGGTACCAAAGATCCAGTGATAATGAGGAGGAGGAGGAGGAGGAAGAGGAGGAGGAGGAGGAGTAAGAGGAGGAGGAGGAGGGGTAAGAGGAGGAGGAGGAGGAAAACGGTGACATCGATTATAGCAATATTGATGATGCGATACCCGACCACATGTCTTCTGTCACTCTCCACCCATCTGTTTGTCAGTTTTTCTGTCTGTCTGTCTGTCTGTCTGTCTGTCTGTCTCTCTTTCTCTTTGTCTCTGTCTGTCTCTGTCTCTCTCTCTATCTTATCTTAGTATAGGATATATCCCTAAGGGCGGGGACTGGATGTAAAAAAAAAAGCACTTGGGTGAATATTCATTATCCTCGAAATAAAAGAATTTGATTTGATTTGATTTGAATTGATTTGATCTAATCCCTCTCTATCTCTATCTCTCGCTCGCTCGCTCTCTCTCTCTCTCTCTCTCTCTCTCTCTCTCTCTCTTTCTCTCTCTCTCTTCCCTTCCCTTCCCATTTTTCATTTAAATAGTCCGCGCGAGAAAGCACATTACACAAAATTTAATCTTGAAACAAATTGTTCTGCACCAGACAAAAGACCCAGTGTTGTTGCAGTTTGACAACATCCTTTAAAGAGACAACAAGCAAGAACAACAACGACAACGACAACAACAACAACAACCAAATGAAAGAAAATAGAAGAAAGAAGAAAAACTAAACTTGAAAACAACAAGGAGAACAACAAGGAGACCAAAATGACACAGGCACAACACGATGTGTGTTTAATCAAGCCTGTGCCATTCCTTCTTGACAATGGAGGCGAAATCAGGACTTTTCACGCTCCAAATGTTGCCATAACTGACACGTTGCCACACCATTGTGGTGCTAACTGTGGAGTGTGGTCAAGGGTCGTGATCTGGGGTTTGTTGGGTGTGAGGGGGACTGACCGTTTTCCCAATAATTTACTAAGGCTCTTGCTTCCAAATAACCAACAAAGAGGCAAGAGACAATAATTGTAAAAGTAAAACAAAAAGGGGATTACCATTTGTAATAATTATTCAGTTTGGAGTCACAAGGTTTGATTTTGTTTTTAGCATCTGGAGCATTTGCGTGTGTGTGTGTGTGTGTGTGTGTGTGTGTGTGTGTGGTGTGTGTGTGTGGAGTGTGGTGTGTGTTCAATGTGTGTGTGTGTGTGTGTTTGAAGTTTGTCTGTTGGTGTGTGTGTCTGTGTGTGTGTGTGCTTGTGTGTGTGTGTGCTTGTGTGTGTTTGTGTGTGTGTGTTGGGGGTTAAGATATATGTGTGTGTGTGTGTGTTTGTGCTTGTGTATGAGTGTGCGTGAGTGCGCGCGCGTTCTTGTGTGTACGTGTTTGCGTGCGCGTGTGTACGTGTGTATAAGTGATTTATTAACCCAAAAAATGACGCTTGTTATTCCACAGTAACTAATTGTCTTATTTGTGTTTTTGTTTCCCATCTATTGCGCTTCAAACCTCGGCTGTACACAGGGAATGGATGTAAGTATCAATTCTTATTTCTTTATTTTCTGTTTGTTTGATTGCTTGTTGGTTGGTTGTTGCTTGGTTGCTTGGTTGTCGGTTGGTTGTTGGTGGGTTGGTTGGTTGTTGGTTGGTTGCTTGATTGTCGGTTGGTTGTTGGTGGGTTGGTTGGTTGTTGGTGGGTTGGTTGGTTGGTTGGTTGGTAGTCGTTTGGTTGGTTGGCTAGTTGTGGGTTGGTTAGTTAGTTTTTTGTTTGTTTGTGCTCGTTTGGTTGTTTTTCGTTTGATTTTTTTTTCTATATAGTTTTCTTTTTGAGTTAGCTTTCATTCTTACTTTATCATTACTTTCTTTTTTTTTCGTTTCTTTCGTTCTGTCTTCTTCTCCTTTTCTTTGTTCATGTCTGTGTGATTTTGGTTTTTCCTGTTGCTTGCATTTGTTCTCTTTGTTCGTTTCTTCTGTCTTTCTAGTTTCCTTCATAATTGTTTGTGGAGCTGTCTTCGTTTCTACATTTACGTGTGTGTGTGTGTGTGTGTGTGTGTGTGTGTGTGTGTGTGTGTGTGTGTGTGTGTGTGTGTGTTTGTCTGGTTTGAGATCTAATGCAACAGTTTATTTCCCAGAACAATGGATATCTGTCTGTACGTCTGTCTGTCTCTCTGTGTGTCTCTGTCTCTGTCTTTCTCTCTGTCAACGCGCACTCGCGCGCAGGCGCGTGCGCTAGTACGTGTGTGTGTGTGTGTGTGTGTGTGCACGCGCGCACGCGCGTGCGAGTATGCGTGTGTGTGTGTGTGCGTGTGCGTACATGTGTATGTGTGCTTTGATTGACCCCCAGGGCGTTAAAGCTTAACAGCAACAACCACAACAACAACAAATCCCAGAACAGTACCAAAATATAATGACAACTACCATTACAACCACACTAAACACTACCAACACAGGCACTACCACCACTATGGTTGCCCGCTGCTGCCAAAGTAAGGATTTTTTTCCCCTTTGATGAAGTAGACACGTTTTAATCGATTTACCAATTAGCCAATGAAATCACTGACCTTCTTACCTCCTCTTACGGCGTTGATGTTGAGAGAGTGCATTCACTTTGCTCAGTGCAGTAGGCTGGAAATCTCTTGACCACTTTCATTACGAAATGTTTCAAAAGTCGTTTTCTAAAACGAGAAGGTGACCATTAAGTTTTCGTCAAATTAGGTTTTTGCAAACTGCAAGCGTGTTGGTGCAAATGGAGGGTCGGTTAATAAATAACGCTGGCAAGTGTGCCTACGTACGTTCCATTAAGTCATGTTCTCAGTAATGTTTGTCATTTATGGTGGGTGGTTTGGATTTTGTTTGTTTTTTTAGTTCAATCCTGGGCTTTGATGCGATGTTGTAGGTAAAAGGTAAAGGTGTCCTATAACTTATAAGGTCGTAGGGGAGCGAGGTGTTAGAGACCTCCGCCTCTCTAGGGGCCAGCATATTGAGGGCGGCGCCCATCTCCTCTTCCTCGCTGCTTTACCTTCCCTGACCCTAAAGAGGGCAGGTACCCATTTACAGCTTGGGGAACTGGGGGAACTGTACTGAAGCCAAGGCGCGCAAACGGTCACCCATCCAAGTGGTAACCACGCTCGAGGCTGCTTAACTTGGCTGGGGGAAAACGAGTGCTCCGACCACTGAACTGTAGGTAATTGCATTAATTTAGGGGACAGATAGCTCAGTGGTGAGAGCACTCACTTTTCCCCAAGCTAGGGTTAAGCGGCACTGAGCGTGGTTACCAGTTGGATGGGTGACTGTTTGCGCGCCTTGGCTTCAGTACAGTCTCCCGGTTCACCCAGCTGTAAATGGATACCTGCCCTCTTTAGGGTCAGGGAAGGTAAAGCAGCGAGGGAGAGGAGATGGGTGTCGCCCTCAATATGCTGGCCTCTAGAGAAGCTGAGGTCTCTGATGCCTCACTCCTTAACGATCACACAGGTTATGGGAACACCCCTTTTTTCTAAGTGTATCTATGTCTTTCCACTTAGCAATATTTTTGGTTATGTTTGTTATTTATGGTGTATGGTTTGTGCTCAGTTGTTGTTTTTTTAATTCAATCCTGGGTTTTTATTAGATGTTGCAAGTAACTGCATAGATGAAGGCCATTAATTTAGAAAAAAAAATTCAGCAAGCAAATAAGTTAGGACAAATAAAGCAACAACACACACAAAACCCACACAAGCAAACACATTGACAACAAGACAGACAGAAAGACAGAGAAAAGCGAGAGAACAATGATTTGACAAGATTAAGACAAGAAAGGTGGGCGGGAGAGGGAAAAGACACAAAGAGATTATAACAGACAAAACAGACAGAATTCGAATTGTCCAGGAGAGGATAGGCAGACACAAATTACGACAGAGCAGACAGACAGCTTGGTTCAATCTTGCAGGTCTTTGACACATTCACGATAACTACACACATGCACGCACACACTCGCGCGCACGCACACGCACACACACACACACCAGGCTTCAAGCAACTGCAACAAGGAAATTCAATAAGAAGAAGAAATTGGTGTAATGGTCAACTTCAAGGAAACATTTACTAAATAAATATCTTCTGTGTCTCTCGCAGTCAGTATCATGCCTCTTATCATAATGATCATTATGCTTTAATTGTGTGTTTGATTTGGGGGGGGGGGGATATTAAGTCAGGTATTCTATTAAATAATGTCATTCTGTGTCTCTCACATATCATGTCTCTTTTGTTTAATTCTGCAAGTGGGGTGTGTGTGTGTGTGTGTGTGTGTGTGTGTTGTGCGTGAAGAGGGGGGGGGGGTGTAGAAAGGGTGTTGACTGTGTGTGCGTGTGTAGGGGAGAGGGGAGAGTTGTGTGTGTATGTGTGTGTGCAATTGTGTGTGTTTTATTTATTTTATTTCTTATTTTATTTATTTCATTCTTTTCTTTCGAGGATAATGGAATAAGCACTCATGAGCTCTGTGTGTGTGTGTGTGTGTTGTGTGTGTGTGTGTGTCCTTGCGTGTCCTTGTGTGTGTGCGTGTGTGTGAGAAATAGATAGACAGACAGACACACAGACAGATTCACAGACAGACACCAGACAGACAGATAGACAGACAGACAGACAGACAGACAGATAGACAGACAGACAGACAAACATAGTTATGTGGGAGGACTCAAATCAAATATAATGTTCAATAAAACTCGTTCTATGTCCCTCAGATTCCATTCGATTTCGCTTAATAATGTGTGCATGTGTGTGTGCATGCGCACGTGCGTTCGTGCGCGCGCGCGTGCGTGTGTGTGGGCGTGTGTGTATTTGTGTGTGTGTGTGTGCGCGCGTGTGCGTGTTTGTGTATGTCTGTGTGTGTATGTGTGGATATTTTACCAAAAGAAGTCCATGTGTTCCTACTGTTTGCCATCAGGGTATTGAACAAAGGAGTTGACAATGACAATGACAAATGACAAATTCTTTTATTTCGAGGATAATGAATAAGCACCCATGTGCTTTGTTTACATGCAGTCCCCACCCTTAGGGATATATATATAAGAGAGAGAGAGAGAGAGTGTTGTGTGTGTGTGTTGTGTGTGTGTGTGTTGGGGTGGAATTGAACCTAAGACTGTTCGAGTTTTTTGTCCACCTGCTGGATTATCATTTGCTTTTTTAATCCTGAATGTTGGGAATGCAGCAATGTTGCCTTTCCTGCCTGGTCCAGGCTAGGTTATGGGGGGCCTGCTGGCTGCGTGTGAACTAAAGCAAAGAGTATCGAAACCTTCACTACAGTCACGGCCACAATTATTTTCCCCTGGAGTTAACGTCAGTGCCGACTCCACTCTCCCCCTAAAAGTCCTTCGGATGAGACTATAAGCCGAGGTCCCGTGTGCGAGCGTACGCAGAACATCTTGCGCACACGGTTAAAGCCTGTTCCGAAGAGTAGGCCATTGTGTGCCGGTGAGAAGGGATGACAAAATTAACAAAGCTGCATACACACGGGGACTGGCTGTAAAAAAAAGCACATGAGTGTTTATTCCATTATCTTCGAAATAAAGGAATAAAGAAAAAAAGAAAGAATAAAAAATAGAGAAAGAATCCATGGCCGTAACATGACTTCAAAATTGCTGTACTGATAGTAGTTATATAGAAAATATAGTCAATAGCTAAAGGTTCAACACTTTTCAAAAGCCACTGTCAGTAATGCATTTAAATGGCTTCTAGTGGATTAGGGACGTGACGGGATAGCTCAGTGGTCAGAGCTCTCGCTTTCCCCCAGCTAAGGTTAAGCAGCGTTGAGCGTGGTTACCAAAGTGGATGGATGGCTGATCGTTCGTGCACCTTGGCTTCAGTAGTCTCCCAAGTTCACCCAGCTGTAAACGGGTACCTACCCTCTTTAGGGAGAGGAGATGGGCGCCGCCCTCAATATGCTGGCCCCTAGAGAAGCTGAGGTCTCGACACTTCACTTCCTGAAGACCGCATAGGTTATGAGATCACTTTTACCAATTTAGAAAAAAACGCAAATTTTTATACCTTGAAGATGAATGATCATCGTTGCAATTCTTCTTCTTCGCAATTCTTCTTCTTCGCAATTCTTTGCAATTCTTCTTCGAAATTCTTCTTCTTCGCATTTCTTCTTCTTCGCAACTTTTTCTTCTTTGCAATTTTTTTTCTTTGCAATTCTTCTTCGTAATTCTCCTTCTTCTTCGCAATTCTTCTTCGAAATTCTTCTTCTTCGCAGTTCTTCTTCTTGTTCGCAATTCCTCTTCTTCGCAATTCTCCTTCTTCTTCTTCGCAATTCTTCTTCTTTTTCGCAATTATTCTTCTTCTTCGCCATTCTTCTTCGCAAACTTCTTCTTCTCCTTCT
The DNA here is from genome assembly GCA_028751875.1 of Rapana venosa. Lineage (NCBI taxonomy): Eukaryota > Metazoa > Mollusca > Gastropoda > Neogastropoda > Muricidae > Rapana > Rapana venosa. The sequence continues at coordinate 3,616,938 of CM054158.1, forward strand.
TCTTCTCCTTCTTCTTCTTCTTCTTTCTTCGCAATTCTTTTTCTTCTTTGAACGCTCAGACAGCAACTATTATTGTCTGACATATCAGCGAAAACGCGCTGCGTCACGCTGCCGTTAAGCGCCTGACAAGTCTGGCCCAGCGCATCCGACTTTGGCGTTGGACATGGGGGAATAGAGATGCAGGAACAAGGGGAGGATGGAGAAAAAGAGAGACACGGGAATAGACAGATAAGAAGATACACTGCATCAGTAAACTGATAGTCTCTGCCCAGAATCTGAATAGACGCAGAGTATCAAAAACCTGCCATGTAGGCCGTTTCTTCTCTGACCAACTTTTGACACCCATACTTATTAGATCGACGGCGTCCTATCCAATCTACGTACATTGTTTATAGCTCTCCCCAGAGGCAGTATTAGGGGGTCCTTACCTTGGTAGGGACAATAGGATTTATTTATCGTTTCATCTATTCAAGACGAAAAGCCAACGCTTTTCTGACTTACCCAAAGAGATATATGCAGAGGGCACATGACTTGTGAAAAATGGACCATCTACTTCAGATTACTGCTGTGGTCCCACACACGTTAATCGTATGAACAATGTGTTATCGACTCGGTGTTAAAACTGAAGAGTTGACTGCCATCACGGCTGCAGGTCAGTCCCTTTCGTGTTGGTTTTTAATTGTTCTTGATTTCTGTGGAATCGCCCATGCTTGGTGCGTAAGTGCATGCGTGTGTATGTGTCCACACGCGTGCACGCATGTGTGTTATGTGGTATGGTGTGTGTGGGTGGATTTCGCACGCACATGCGCGCGCACAGACACACACACACACACACACACAAAGAGACAAATTTAAATGACCAGGATCATGTTTCATGACTTAATTCAGGCTCTGCCCATGTATATGAAAGAGAGAGAGACAAACAGACAAAAAGATAGAGACAGACAGTCAAACAGACGGACAGAAAGAAAGAAAGAAAGAAAGAAAGAAAAGGATAGATAGATAGATAGATAGACAGACAGACAGACAGACCGACAGACCGACCGACCGACAGACAGACAGACAGGCAGACAGATAGATAGATAGATAGATAGATGATAGATAGATAGATAGATAGATAGATAGACAGAGACAGACAGACAGGAATACAGACAAAGAGCGTGCGTGCGTGCGTGCGTGTGTGTGTGTGTGTGTGTGTGTGTTGCGCGCGCGCATGTGAGTGTGTGTTTGTGTGTGCGCGCGCGCACATGCGCGACATGCCAAGTTGGCTGAAATTGTTTAAGTGTTAATGAAATCAAAGCTCACAGGCAAACGCGGAACTTATCATGTCTTCTGACAGGAGTTTCCTTGAGGCTGGTTTATTTCATTGAGTGATGGCAATGACCATTTTGTCCTTTTTAAACGTCCACCCACTCATTAGAATAGGCCGAAAACGGTAAAAGAAACAAGCCATCTCTCTCTCTCTCTCTCTCTCTGTCTCTCTCTCTTTCTCGCTCTCCATAGCCATACCTACCTACTACCTACCTACTTGCATACCTACCTGCATATCTGTATACCTGCATACATACACACATACATCAACACACTACATACATACATACACACATACACACATACACACACACGTACATACATGCATACATGCATCACACACATACACACATACACACATACATACATACATACCACTTCGATTTGTTTGTTTATTTACAAGATTCAGCGCTATATAAATTCCATTATTCTTCTTCTTCTTCTTCTTTTCTTACTTATTAATTAATTATTATACATACATACATTCATACATACATACATACATAATCACACTGAACGTCAAAGGAACTAATTTAGCCCCAAAGGACTCTTAACTATCTTACCTACATGAATAACTGTACACACACACACCTCTACATACATAATACCTACATCTCTTTCGCTCTCTGACAACTATCCTACCCCTTTTTTACCTCTGCTTTATCTTCTTAATGCAATCAGTCTTACTTTGGCCTCTACCAGCTCTAAGAACCGAGGGCTTTACCGTTGGTTTTAAATCTTGATTTACTGTTGATCGCTTTGACGTTCGACCTACCCACAGAACAGAGCAGGCAACTCACTACCAGTAAGAACATTCATTCTGCTGCTCCTTCTCACACCATTAGTTGGCCTCAAAACAATGGCGGAATCAATATGGCGCTGAACAATGACTTTGCGCATGCGCGGTCAATAGGACAGCTTCCGCTGACGTGATTTTTGGGGGGGCGGAAATGAGGTGAACTGGGTGAAGGTTGAAAGACTTCTCTTTTTTTAGCCCTGGATTGGACAAGCAAGGTTGTGGGCTGGTTTTGTTTTTTTGTTTTTATCGCTTGTAGTGAATGCTTCACAGCCTTTGAAATTTATGACCAGGTTATTGATTTGTGTGATAGATTTTGTCTTGGATTGATGGAGGCGGTGTGTTTCCTTATTTTATTTAGTCTTTGGCTTGTTTTGGGTTTTTTCTTTTAGCTGTGTTTGTATGTGTATATGGGGGATGGGAGAGTTCGGTGGTCAGAGCACTCGCTTTCCCCAAGCAGCATTGAGCGTGGGTTACCACAGGGATAGGTGACCGTTTGCGCGCCTTGGCTTCAGTACAGTTCCCCAGTTCATCCAGCTGTAAATGGGTACCTACCCTCTTTGGGGTCAGGGAAGGTACAGCAGCGAGGGGGAGGTGGAGATTGTCGCTGCCCTCAATATGCTGGCTCCTTGAAAAGCTGAGGTCTCTGACGCCTTGCTACCTAATGAGGACATCGGTTACGGGAACACCTTTACCTGCTACCTTTTTTATGAGAAAATCCCTGCTGTGTTTAAAGAATGAAGGAGGACTAAAATGCATGGCTATCTGATTACAACCATAGCAATTTAGGCTTCTGCTTTCTTTGAGCAGATTAAGGTAAGGGTAAAGGTGTTCCATAACTTAATGTGGTCGTAGGGGAGTGAGGCATCAGCTTCTCTAGTGGCCAGCATATCGAGGGCGGCGCCCATCTCCTCTCCCTCGCTGCTTTCCCTTCCCTGACCCTAAAGACGCAGGTACCCATTTAAAGCTGGGTGAACTGGGGGACTGTACCGAAGCCACAGTGCGCAAACGGTCACCCATCCAAGAGGTAACCAGGCTCGATGCTGCTTAACATTAGCCTAGCTGCGGGGAAAGCGAGTGCTGTGACCACTGAGCTATCCCGTCCTCTTGAGTAGAGTAGCTGCCCTGCATCAGGAACAGAGAAAGCCACAACACGTTTCAGACTAGAGGGCATGTGGAGAAAGGTGTGAGACTGTTGGGAAGACAGAAACAGAGCAGTTAAAGACACGCGTACACCGCGGCAGTGTAAAGGAAACCTTCCTTTGATTCCTTCTGTTCCTGTCTGTCTGTCTGTCTGTGTGACTGTCTGTCTGTCTGTCTGTCTGTCTGTCTGTCTGTCTCTCTCTCTCTCTCTCTCTCTCTCTCTCTCTCTCTCTCTCTCTCTCTCTCTCTCTTCCCCTCGCACGCAGAACATCTTGCGCACACGTTAAAACCCGTTCCGCTTTTCGGAAGAGTAGGCCATTGTGTGCCGGTGGGAACAGATGACAAAATTTACAAAACCGCATACACACGGTGACTGGATGTAAAAAAAAAAAAAGCACTTAAGTGTTTATTCCATTATCCTCGATATAAAAGAATAAGATTTTTTTTTAGAAAATTAAAAAATATCTCTCTCCTTTCTCTCTCTCTCTTTCTCTCTTTCTCTCTCTGTCCCTGCATCCCTCTCTCTCTCTCTCTCTCTCTCTCTCTCTCTCTCTCTCTCTCTCTCTCTCTCTCTCTCTCTCTCTCATCCAACAACCTCCTCCTCCCAACACTGACACAACTGATGAGCAACAACAACGGACACGATGCTCTCTCACTGAATAAACAAGGCTACAACAGAGCTGGCCTGAACAACAACCAACAAAAATAAAAACCCACCCAACCAACCAAACAAACGAAACCTAAAGAGAAAGAACGAAACCGAAGACAAGCAAGAAACGTACTTTACTGTACTTTACTTTACTTTATCCGTTCTCTTGTACCGACAAGGGCAACGAGAGGAGAAAGAGCTTACGGTCTCTGGCAAGCAAGAAAAGCCATCCAAATACAAAACAACATGAAAATAAAAGAGAAAAACGGGTGTGGGAAGGATAAAGTTTACAGGAAGAGAACGATGGCATAATCACAAGATTCTTCTTCTTCTTCGTTGTCGAACGCTCAGACAGCAACTCCTGAGGCCCTGACAAATGCTGCCGTGCGCTGAAGGCCCTCCCTCCAGGGGTCCGAAGAGTTCGTCCCTCATCGGCAGATAGGTCAGTAGGCCAGATATCGGCCTGTCCTCAGGTTGTGGTGTGTTGGATAGACAGGTCTGGAGGAGGAAGTGTTCTTCCACTGTCATGGGAGAAGTGCCACAGGGGCACGCCTCAGAATCACCTGTGTGGAACTTGGTGATCACAAGATGAAACAAGAAGGAAGGTGGCAGGTCGGTTAAGACGTTCACCTGCCTAACAAGATTGACTTGACATGACTTGACTTGACTTGACTTGACAAGTAAACCGTGAGGTTTTGGGTTCGATTCCCAGCCTCGCCTTATCTTCCTGCTTTAACGAGAAAATCAAACTGAATGTCAAAGCCCTTCAGATGAGACTATAAACCGAGGCCTCGTATACGAATGCACGTAGAACATCTTGCGTACATGTTAAAAGCCTGCTCCGCCTTTTTTAAAAAATTCTTTTATATCAAGGATAATTAGAATAAGCACTTATGTGCTTTTTTTTTTACATCCAGTCCCCGTGTGTATGCGGTTTTGTAAATTCTGTCATCTGTTCCCACCAGGCACGCAATGGCCTACTCTTACGAAAAGCGGAACAGGATTGAACGTGTGCGCAAGGAAAGAGTAGGTCTTTTCGTGCCATTAGGAACGGATGACCAAAAAACGTGCAGACAGGCGTCATGTTTAGACACTATCAGAATGCGGATACCTAAAACAGTGGGGAGGGGGGGGGGAGGGGAGGGGGGGAGGGGGGGGAAGGTCGTATAGGCCAAAATCTCATCATTGCTGATCCTGGAGCTATAGCTGAGAAAGGAAGAAAAAAAGAGAAAATAAGAAACAAACAAAGTGCTGTATGTATTCCTGAGTCATCCTGTCCCGCGATGTGATGTGTGTGTGTGTGTGTGTGTGTTGTTGTGTTGTGTGTGTGTGTGTGTGTGTGTGTGTGTTTGGTGTGTGTGTGGTGTGTGTGTGTGTGTGTGTGTGTGTGTGTGTGTGTGTGTGTGTGTGTGGTGTGGTGTTTTGTTGGTGTGTGTGGTGTGTTTTGGGTGTGTGTGAGTGTGTGTTTGTGTGTGTGTGTGTGTAGTTTTTGTGTGTGTTGTGTTGTGTTGTGTGTGTGTGTTTGTGGTTGTGTGTGTTGTGTGTTTTTGTGTGTGTGTTGTGTTGTGTGTGTGTGTTGTGTGTGGTGTGTGTGTGTGTGTGTGTGTTCTGTGTTTGTTCTTGTGCGTCTGTGTTTGTCTCTGTGTTTGTGTACTCTTTTTCTGTGTCAATCTCGTCACGTTACAAGCCAAGGGTTTTTTTTTTTATTCTTTCCAATCAATTGATGGTCCGTGTTAATACTGGCCTGTGATTTATTGCACAAGTGTAACGATTTAATGAGCAGCCCAAACAGCTTTGGCACATTTTTAGGCACACATTCAAGGCGGTAAAATGTGCCATGTTGAAAACAAACAAACAAAACCAACCCTTATTCAGATAGGTGTGTGCTGGACTGAAAACAAAACCGCATACACATGGGGACTGGATGTAAAAAAAAAAAGCACATAAGTGCTTATTTCATTATCCTCGATATAAAAGAATAAAATATAAAATAAAACAAGCAAACAATGGAAATGACAGAGATCTGTCAGTATAAATAGCATTCCCACCTTCTGGAAAATCTGCCCTTGGAATTCCCTCTTTTCTGTCTCTCTCGATGTTTCACACTTGTTCCTTTTCTTCTTGTCATCTCCTTCTCCTTGTCTATTTTCTGCCTGCTTGGTCCATTCTCCTGCTTCTTTTTTTTCACAGAAAGACTTAGAACATGACAATTTTTTCCCAGGCGAAGGTCAGATGTGCTGGGTCTGACCTGTCAGGCGCTTAACAATGTGCAATGTTATTTTTGCTCTTAGGGCAGACAACAATAGTTTGTTGTCTGAGTGGTGGACAAAAGAAAATATGGAATCTGTGATGATAGAGACAGGCATAGACACTATGCTTTCTCTCTCTGTCCCTCTCTCTCTCTCTCTCTCCCTGTCCCCCATCTCTCTGTCTCTGTCTCTCTCTCTCTCTCGTTCTCTCTCGGGGACTGGATGTAAAAAAGCACATGGGTGCTTATTCATTATCCTCGAAATAAAAGAATTTGTCATTGTCATTGTCTCTCTCCTGAGTTCTCTCTCTCTCTGTTCACCCTCTCTCTCTCTCTGTCCTCTCTCTCTCTCTCTCTTCTCTCTCTCGAGTTCTTTCTCTCCCAGTTCTCTCTCTCTGTCCACCCTCTCTCTCTCTCTCTCTCTCTCTCTCTCTGTCCCCCATCTCTCTCTCTCTCCCCCCCCTCTCTCTCTCTCTCTCCCCACCTACCCACACACCCCCACTCCTTCAACAAAACAGAGCTCATTAAATCTTCATCCCACTATCCCTTTTTCCCCACCCTCGTCCCATCATTCCACCCCACCCACCCCTACCCATTCACCCACCCGGCTAAAACCAAAGTGAGCAGTCCCATTCAGGGTACTTTGAGCAGAGTAAACAGCCAGCGTCGCCTCTGTCTGAGCAGGACAAGACAAAACAACCAAACCAAACCAAACCAAACCAAGCCAAAAACAAAGCAAACCAAACTACCAGCCCTGGCTGAGGTAATGGCCCGTAGGGATAAAACAACCTCTGTCCTGTGGGAATGAAACAAGCCATCTCTGTAAAGCTTCCTAAAATGCTGATTACCCTCCCCCACCCCATCCCTATGTGTGGTGTGTGGGTGTGGGAGGAGTTGGGGGTGGGTGGAGTGTGTATGTAGTGGTGGGTGGGGGGGGGGGGTATGTGGGTGGGCGGGTAGGTGGGTGGTATGTGTGTGTGAAGTCAAGTCAAAATTTTATTTCCAGATGGTACATCGAATAAGCAATGCTTTTTTTTCATCAAGCCATCTATCTAGGGACAAAAAACCCCAACTTGATCAATATTGTCTAACTACATTATTACCATAACCAATAATAATAAAACTAACTCCAAAAGAAAAAAATATATAAACAGAGAAAAAAAGAAACTGTGTGTGTGTGTGTGTGTGTGTGTGTGAGTGTGTGTCAATTACTGTGTTTACTCTCAGTGATATTAGTGTGTGTGTGTGTGTGTTGTGTGTGTGTGTGTGAGTGTCTAGTGTGTGTGTGTGTGTGTGTGTGTCAAGTGTCATTGTGTGTGTGTGTGTGTGTTGCAGTGTGTGTGTGTGTGTGTGTGGTTTGTGTGTGTAGTGTATGTGTTGTGTGTGTTTGTAGTGTGTGTGTGTGTGTGTTGTGTGTTTGTAGTGTGTGTTGTGTTTGTAGTGTGTGTGTGTGTGTGTGTGTTTGTGTGTGTGTGTGTGTTTTGTGTTTGTAGTGTGTGTGTGTGTGTGTGTTTGTTGTGTTGTGTAGTTTGTGTTGTGTGTGTGTGTGGTTTGTAGTGTGTGTGTGTTGTGTTGTTGTGTGTGTGTGTTTGTGTGTGTGTGTGTGTGTTTGTGCTTTTAGTCGCTGTGTGTAGTGTATGTTGTGTGGATCTGTGTTGGCTGTGGTGATATGGCAAACCAACAATCTAAACATGGGCTAGTAATGGCCGTAGAATAAAACAACCTATTCCTGTGGAATACCAAGCCTTCTCTTTAGGCTGCCTGATTGCGATTACCACCTTTGCTCTTTCCCATGTTGGTGGTGTGTGTGTGGGGGGGGGGGGGGGGGAGGGAGGGGGTGTATGTGTGGGTGTTTGTGTAGGTGAGTGTGGGTGGTATGTGTGTGTGTGTGGGGGGAGGGGTGTGGTAGGTGTCTGTGGGGTGTGTGTGTGAGTGTGTGTGTTGTGTGTGGTTGTGTGTGTTGTTGTGTGTTTGTTTCAATCTTTCATCTGTGTATGTGAGTGTTGTGTATCGTGCGCCGTGGTGTATGCAGTTGTAATTTGTCATCGTGTAGTGTGTATGTATGTGTGTTGTTGGGTTTTTTTTCATTCTTTCATTTTGAGGATAATGGAATAAGCACTCATGTGCTTTTTTTTTTTACATTCAGTCCCTGGTGTATGCAGTTTTGTTAATTTTGTCATACTGTGCCTGTGTGTTTATCAAGATGTCAGCTGTGTGTGTGGTCCTTTTTGTTGAAACTCTTGTTTTCTGATCATCAAAGAACGATATATTCATCAATCCTGATACCCGTTTTTATTTCTGGTAGCATATTATGCTGTAATGGGGTGTAGCAGAAGAGTCAGTATAGATACCTGTATTATATTTATTCTTTTGACGTTATTTGTTTGGGGTTTTTTTGTTTGTTTGTTTTTGTGCTTTATGTTTTGCATGTTTTGCCTTTGATTTAATTTTTCTTTGTTTATACAACTTATGTAGTCTTTCTGCTCGACTGACGAACACCACAGAGGTTTAGCTCTGGCTTTCTATATCTTGGGCTCTGGCTTTCTATATCTTGGGCTCTGGCTTTCTGCATCTTGGGCTCTGGCTTGCTATATCTTGGGCTCTGGCTTGCTTTATCTTGGGCTCTGGTTTTCTATATCTCGGGCTCTAGCTTTCTATATCTTGGGCTCTGGCTTGCTATATCTTGGGCTCTGGTTTTCTATATATTGGGCTCTGGCTTGCTATATCTTGGGCTCTGGCTTGCTATATCTTGGCTCTGGCTTTCTATATCTCGACTCTGGTTTACAGTATCTCAGGCTCTAGCTTTCTATATCTCGGCTCTAGCTTTCTATATCTCAGGCTCTAGCTTTCTATATCTAGCTTTCTATATCTCAGGCTCTAGCTTTCTATATCTCAGGCTCTAGCTTTCTATATCTAGCTTTCTATATCTCAGGCTCTAGCTTTCTATATCTCAGGCTCTAGCTTTCTATATCTAGCTTTCTATATCTCAGGCTCTAGCTTTCTATATCTCAGGACTCTAGCTTTCTATATCTCAGGCTCTAGCTTTCTATATCTCAGGTTCTAGCTTTCTATATCTCAGGCTCTGGCTTGCTATATCTCAGGCTCTAGCTTTCTATATCTCAGACTCTAGCTTTCTATATCTCAGGCTCTAGCTTTCTATATCTCAGGTTATAGCTTTCTATATCTCAGGCTCTAGCTTTCTATATCTCAGGCTCTAGCTTTCTATATCTCAGGCTCTAGCTTTCTATATCTCGGCTCTAGCTTTCTATATCTCATACTCTAGCTTTCTATATCTCAGGCTCTAGCTTTCTATATCTCAGGCTCTAGCTTTCTATATATAGCTTTCTATATCTCAGGCTCTAGCTTTCTATATCTCAGGCTCTAGCTTTCTATATCTAGCTTTCTATATCTCAGGCTCTAGCTTTCTATATCTTACTTTCTATATCTCAGGCTCTAGCTTTCTATATCTAGCTTTCTATATCTCAGGCTCTAGCTTTCTATATCTCAGGCTCTAGCTTTCTATATCTCAGGCTCTAGCTTTCTATATCTCAGGCTCTAGCTTTCTATATCTCAGGCTCTAGCTTTCTATATCTCAGGCTCTAGCTTTCTATATCTCAGGCTCTGGCTTGCTATATCTCAGGCTCTAGCTTTCTATATCTCAGGCTCTAGCTTTCTATATCTCAGGTCTAGCTTCTATATTCAGTTCTAGCTTTCTATTAGCTTCTATATCTAGGTTAGCTTTTTATACTAGCTTTCTTATCTCAGGCTCTAGCTTTCTATATCTCAGCTCTGCTTTCTATATCTAGCTTTGCTTTACATAGGTGCTATCGTTTTATATATGCTTCTGATTTGTCTGTTCTAGTTTAGGCTTGCTTCTATATCTAGTTCTCTTATTCAGTTCTTTTCTTGTTCTATTTTTATCTCCAGTTCGATTATGAATTTAGATTTGGCTGTTTGGTTGTTGTTTAGTGATGTGTTGTGTGGTCGTTGTGGTCTGCTTTTTTTTTCTTTTTTTGCGTTGAATTGTGACGATGGTGTTCTATTGTGTTTAAGTCTTATGGATTGTGTGTTGTTGAGTTGTATTGCTAGTGTTTCGTGTTTGTTCTTTTTGTGTTGTTGTTTGTGTGTGTGTGTTTGCGTGTATATTTTTTTGGCGGAGAGGTGGTGGAGGTGAGCTTGTTGTTGTCGTTTGGTTGCTTTTTTTTGTTTTTTTGAATGCGTTTCAGTTGGTTTTTATTTTTTGTTTTGGTGGATGTGTTGTGTGTGTGTGTGTGTGTGTGGTGTGTGTGTGTGTTGTGTGTGTGTGTGTGTGTGTGTGCGTGCTTAATTTAGGCGGGAGGGTGGGGGTCTGAGGCCTGCTTCTTCGTTTGGTTGTTTTCCTGTTTTCTGCTTACTTTTTATACTATGTTTTAGTTCTTTTCCACAATCTTTCCTCCTGTTTTTCTCCCTTCCTTCCTTCCTTTTCTTTTTCCTCTCCGTTTCTTTCTGATCTGCCCTTATCTATTTATCGTTTATTAACGTCTCGCTATTTTATCTAGACAGTTGGGTGACACGCGGATCTAAGATAAGTTTCTTTATGTGAAAGTTGAGGAAACGGTGACTGACAGGCGGAATAACTCCATCATTCTCCCTGGCGATTCTTATCTCCCCCTCCCACTGCCCGTGGTGGGCTCAGTCTATCCAAAAGAGTGTAACCCTCACGCCCATCTTATTCCTGATCACTTGTCCAGATAATACCACGTCCTTGCATTCAAGTCTTGAAAGGACTGGCAACTGGGGAGGGGCAGGGTGGAGGGGTGGAAGAGGGTGGGAGAGGAGATGCGACAAATGGACGCTTTGGTTTGAGTGAATAGTGGTGTTCGATTTTAAGATCGTGGTTCAGAAAGGGTTAGGTGTGTGTTTGGTGTGTGTGGTGTGTGTGTGTGGTGTGTGTGTGTGTGTGTGTGTGTGTGTGTGTGTGTGTGTGTGTGTGTGTGTGGTGTGTTGGTGTGTGTGAGTGTGTGTGTGGTGTGTGGGTGTGTGTGTGTGTGTGTGTGTGAGTGTGTGTGTGTGTGTGTTGTGAGTGTGTTGTGTGTGTGTGTGTGTGTGTGTGTTTGTGTGTGTGGTGGTAGTTGCGTGGTGTGTGTGTGTGTGTGTGTGTGTGTGTGTGAATTTAAGGATCCCAGAATTTATATCAATGTTTTGAGGGTTACGGAAACACACACACACACACACTTTGGTGGATGTATTTTTTCTTTTGTTTGATTTGTATGGCTTATCATTGTTTAGGGTTTGTTTTTATTCTATGTATACATATATATTATCGTGTCTTTTTTTTAGATAGATGACTCGATGAAAAAAGAAACTGCACTGCTTATTAATCTACCATCTGAAAATAAAAGTTTGACTTTCCTTTTGACACACCCGCGCACGCAGTTTTGCAGATTATGAAATCAGAGAAAAGTGTATGTGGACACAAGTAGTTCGCTAGTTTACGCTTTAAAGATGGAAGTTTGTAAATAATCGGATCGGAAGAGAATCAAAGGGGGAAAAAACAGACAATAATGGACTAAGCTTACTGATAAATATCATACAGTTAGTTGACCAGTTTGTCTCTTTGCTGAAGGCGAGGATGGCACCGAATTCTTTGAACGTCTGAGTTTCTTGATTTCTTTTCTTGTTCTTTCCTTCATTCTATCTGCCTTTCTTTTTCTTTCTTTCTTTCTTTCTTTCTTTCTGTCTTTCTTTCTCTTTGCCTGTCTGCCTTTCTTTCTTTCTTTCGTTTTTTTTCTCTTTTGTTTTCTTGTTTCTGTCTGTCTGGCTTTATTGTTACGTTTGATAATTACTGTCTTTTTTTTCTTTATTTGTTTCGGTCTCTATATCTCCATCTCTGTCTGTCTATCTCTCTGTCTGTCTCTTTGTCTGTCTTTCTGTCTCTCTCTCATTTTTTTGTTTCTTTCTTCGTGGTTCTTTTTTTTTAATGCATGCAATATGAGAGTTTCTTCTTATTATTATTATGAAGCGGCTTACAGTGGACTATTGTGTGAATTATCATGAAATGTTATTTTATTTGGACGAATCCACAAAACTTCTGGTAAATATTTTTTCCTCCTTCACCAAAACTCGATCAGTTGAAGATGTAAGGAACTTTATCCCACCTCTGACAAATACCACAATTAAAACAAAAACAATCATATAACCACAGTTCTTATACACTTATTCTTATTCCATTTGGTTAAAGTCTGTTCACTCCTAGTGAAATCAGACTTTTAAAAAATGGATAAAATATCAAATTAATACACAGATAAAACAACATTATTCAGAATAACCATAGTAAACATGAATAGAAGAGGAGGAAAGTGAGCTAAATTCAATCAAAGAAACACTAACTAATCCTTGTTTTGATACGAGTATGCATGTAACAATCACCCCATTTCAAGGTAGCGTGAATACTGACAGACACATTGAGCTGGTAATAAGTCTCTCAACACCGTTCATTATCCTTTTTTTACACTATTTTTCTGTAACCTGGGGATGCTGGATGAAGTAGAATGGCTGGCGTCCTCAGCACAGCCTGGTTTTCTCAGTCCTAAGAAACAACATACTGAAGTCAAGTCAAACTTGAGCCAAAGTCAAAAACACTTCCATCTTCCCATATAGGGCAATTACAAAGCTTGAAGTGTGATTTTTTAAATTTTAGTTTAAAATTTTCTTTCCAGTTTAGATATTTAAAAAGGTTAGCTGGTGTTTCCTCCGTCAGAATGCCGGGAGCCTGTCAGTATAAATAGCACTCCCACATTCTGGAAAGTCTGTGCAAGAAATTTCCTCTTTTCTTTCACTCTCTTTGTTTCTCCTTTGTTCCTTTTCTTTCTGTCACTTCCTTTTGTTTATTTTCTGCCTTTTTGGTCCATTGTCCTGCCTTTTTTTCCAGAAAGACTTAAAAGATAATTCTCTAAAGCCCAAGTCGGATGCGCTGGGCCTGATTTGTCAGGCGCTTAAAATCAGCGTGACGCATTTTCGCTCCAGTAGTTGCTACTACCCACTCCTACTACCAGTAGTTGCTATCTGAGCTTTCGACAAAGAAGAAGAATTGCGAAGAAGAAGAATTGCGAAGAAGAAGAAGAAGAAGAAGAAGAAGAAGCTTGTGTTCATACATTGAACTTGAAGTGAACGTTATTGAGGTTGTTGAAACTGATATAAACGAATCGTAACAGCCTTGGTAATGGCATAAATGGTCAGTGGGGGCTATAAACAAAACATGAAATGAAAATCAACAGCAGCTCTACACTACAGCACCAACACTGGGCTGCCTAGTAAGCCGACGATGCAAAGAAGCCGAGAGTGGCGTGGGTTGAGGCCATAAATCGACTGAGGAGGAGGAGGAGGAGAGACTGGCGGGTTGAGCAGGAACTGTACAGCGTAGCCTACTCTGCCTGTTCAGTTTAACGTCAGATCAAAGACAAAGCAGGACTAATCGGCCAGCCAGAGAGAGAGACAGAGAGAGAGAGAGAGAGAGAGAGAGAGAGAGAGAGAGAGAGAGAGAGACAGACAGACAGACAGACAGATAGACAGAGACAGACAGACAGAGACAGAGAGAGTGAGTGAGAGAGAGAGACAGACAGACATAATAATAATAATAATAATGTATGGAATTTATATAGCGCTGAATCTTGTAAAGCAACAAATCAAAGCGCTCAGCTTTTATTTCATACCACTTTAAGTCACGGCAGATTTCTCTCCGTGAAATTCGGGCTGCTCTCCCCGGGGAGAGCGGGAGAACGCGTCGCCACTTAGCGCTGCGCCACCCTTTCACCCTTTTTTTTTCTTTTTTTTTCTGCAGCTGTATTTGTTTCCCTATCAGAGTGGCTTTTTTCTAAGAATTTTGCCAGGGACAACTCTCTTGTTGCCGTGGGTTTTTTTACGTGCGCTAAATAATTACGTGTAACACACGGGACCTCGGTTTATCGTCTCATCCGAAAGACTAGCGCCCAGACCACCACTCATGGTCTAATGGATGGGGGAAAATTTTCCGGTCCAAACGGGGTACGAACCGCCGCACACTTCAGACCCGGACTTTTCGCTTTCTAGACAGGCGCGTTACCTCTAGACCACCGATCCACCATACAGACAGAGCCCTCGTATGAGGAGACAGGAGGTCTGATGGATGGATGGATGGATGGATGGATGGATGGATGGATGGATGGATGGATGGATGGATGGATGGATGACCGTGATGCTGGCAGGCTGACTGTTGACTGACTGTTGTTTGGCTGACTCTTGGCTAACATTTTTGGCTGATTGTTGGCTGACTCTTGGTTGATTGTTGGTTGACTCTTGGCTGATTGTTGACTGAATCCCCTGGATGACTGTTGACCGAATCCTGGATGGCTGTTGACCGAATCCTGGATGGCTGTTGACCGAATCCTGGATGGCTGTTGACTGAATCCTGGATGGCTGTTGACCGAATCCTGGATGGCTGTTGACTGAATCCTGGATGGCTGTTGACCGAATCCTGGATGGCTGTTGACTGAATCCTGGATGGCTGTTGACCGAATCCTGGATGGCTGTTGACCGAATCCTGGATGGCTGTTGACCGAATCCTGGATGGCTGTTGACCGAATCCTGGATGGCTGTTGACCGAATCCTGGATGACTGTTGACCGAATCCTGGATGACTGTTGACTGAATCCTGGATGACTGCTGACTGAATCCTGGATGACTGGTGACTGAATCATGGATGACTGTTGACTGAATCCTGGATGACTGGTGACTGAATCCTGGATGACTGTTGACTACTAACTCTCGGCTGACCGTTGACTACTGACTGTGGTTGACCGGACGGGGCCACACTCTGCCCCCCAGAACGCCTTCGCTCGCCTCAATTGAATGAGTGAGTGAGTGTAAGTGAGTATGTGAGAGTGTGTATGAGTGTATGTGCTGGGGGGGTGGGGGCAGGTAGAGGTGAGAAGCTGCAGGCAGGCAGGCAGGCACGAGGGCATCAAAGAAGGCTGAGATCACAGGGAGGTTTATTTCCATCACTGCACAGCACCGCACTGTTGAACGAGCTCGGGATGAAGATGAAACCTTTGTGGAGCGGCAGAGAGGAGGGCTTGATGATATTACAGTCAGTGGACCAGTGTCGGGCAGCCATCATTGTCAGCCGTGTTCTGATCGTGTAACCGTAGCTTAACTTGTCGTGAAGTGGTTACATGAAAATATCAGGGTCAAACGGGGTTAACTCTCGGAATTCTAATATTTCATTAAAGGTAATTGGATAATTCGGGGACGGGATAGCTCAGTGATCACAGCACTCGCTTTCCCCAAAATGGGGTTAAGCAGCAGTGAGCGGTGGTTGCCAAGTGGATGGGTGACCGTTTGTGCGCCTTGGTTTCAATACAGTCCCCCAGTTCACCCAGCTGTAAATGGGTACCTGCCCTCTTTAGGGTCAGGGAAGGTA
>CM054158.1:3657519-3660019 GCA_028751875.1 Rapana venosa
TTTTATTCTTTTATTTCGAGGATAATGGAATAGACATTCATGTGCTGTTTTAAATCTAGTCCCTGTGTGTATGCAGCTTTGTAAATTTTGTCATCCGTTAACGTTCCCATCCGTTGTGTGTTTATGTGTGTGTTGTGTTGTGTGTTATCTATTTCATCTATTTTTATTTTATTTTATCTTTTGTTTCGAGGATAATGGAATAAGCATTCACGTGCTGTTTTAACCCTAGTCCCCGGGTGTGTGCAGTTTTGTAAATTTTGTCATCCGTAAATGTTCTCATACAGTTGTGTGTGTATATGTGTGTGTGTGTGTGCGTGCGTGCGTGCGCGCACGCTGTGTGTGTATGTCTTTGTGTGTGTTGTGTGTGTGTGTGCGCGTGTATGTGTGTGCGCGCGTGTGTGTGTGTGTGTGTGTGTGTGTGTGTCTGTGTGGAAAGTACATGCAATAGTGGGGTGAGGGTATGTGGGTTATCAAGGATGGAAGCAGGGTGTTGTGGTGATAGTGGTAGAAGTGGTGGTAGTGGTGGTGGTGTCTGTGTATTTGTGTGTGCTTGTGTGTCTGTGTCTGTGCGCGCGCGCATGCATGCATGTATGCGTGTGTGCGTGCTGTGCGTGCACAGGAGGCGGGAGGTGGGGATGGGGGGGGGGGGGGGCGGAGGTTAGAAGGTAACCTGGTAATCTGTTCGCTTAAACCATTGACTATTTATTATTGATTGCATGACTGTGTAAGATTAGGTTGAATGCATGCGGTTGAATGTGGATCGGTGGTCTAGAGGTAACGCGCCTGTCTAGAAAGCGAAAAGTCCGGGTCGGAGGTGTGCGTGGTTCGTATCCCGTCTGGGCCCGAAACTTTTCCCCCATCCATTAGACCATGAGTGGTGGTCTGGGCGCTAGTCTTTCGGACGAGACGATAAACCGAGGTCCCGTGTGTTACAGAAAATTATGGAGCGCACGAAAAAGAACCCACGGCAACAAGAGAGTTGTCCTTGGCAAAATTCTTAGAAAAAAGCCACTCTGATAGGGAAAGAAATACAGTTGCAAAAAAAAAAAAAAAGGGTGGCGCTGCTCTTGTGGCGACGTGCTCTCCCCGGGGAGAGCAGCCCGAATTTCACGCAGAGAAATCTCGTGACTTAAAGTGGTATAAATAAATAAATAAATAAATAAATGCGCTTTGATTTGTCTTTGCAAGACATAGCGCTATATAAGTTCCATTTGTTATTTATTATTATGACCTGCTAAGCTAAGTGGCTGTATGCACAGTTGTGGGCCCCTGCCTGAGTGTTCATATTCATCATCTTGCTGCCGAGACTGTTTGTCTGCACCTCTAATCACATGCAAAGAGCTTTCTCTGCCGTCTGCAGTTGTTGTTTGTTGTTGTTGTTTTTGTCGTCGTTGTTGTTTTGTTTGTTGCTGTTGTTTGTTGTTGTTGCTTGTTGTTTGTTGTTGTTGTTCTTTGCTGTTGCTTGTTTGCTGCTGTTGTTGTTGTGTGTTGTTGTTGTTCTAGTTGTTATTTGCTGCTATTTTTCTTGATTGAATCGTTGGTTTGAATTTTGTTTCTTTTTGTTGGTTGTTTTTTTTTGTTTAGTTTGTGGGGGGTTTTGTGGGTTTCTGTGTGTTTGTGTGTGTGTGTGTGTGTGTGTGTGTGTGTGTGTGTGTGTGTGTGTGTGTGTGTGTGTGTGTGTGTGTGTGTGTGTGTGTTGTGTGTGCGTGTGTGTTGTGTGTGTTGTGTGTGTGTGTTGTGTATGTGTTGTGTGTGTGTTGTGTGTGTGTGTGTACTTGTGTGTGTGTGTGTGTTTGTGTTGTGTATGTGTGCGTTGTGTTGTGGTGTGTGTGTGTGTATGTTTGGAAGCAATTTTTGTGTATTGAGATACCGTTTTCTTCTGCTGTTTTTTCTCTATTTATTCAGTTCTGTCTTTATGACAAGCTTTGTATGTAGCGCCTGAGGTTTATCACAGTTCTTGATTAAACCATTGACGCAGGGGGCAACAGCAAAGTGAGAGGCTGTATGACCAGTGGCTTTTCCACTCATGGAATTCCACTTTATAGCTTAGTCTTTAGTGATCGACTATGACTCTCTGACTAGGAGGCTTGACTTGCACAGTCCTTAATGTGCTGCAGCCCTGGGGGCTGGTTGGCCTTTGGAGAACATCTCCAACGCTGACTGTTCTTATGCCCACTTGGCCGAGAGAGTGGGGATGTACTGTGGGCAAGGCATCTCCACTATAATCAAATTTCTGCCCAATTTCCGAAACAGCTGCTGCCTCCTCTGCTGTTTTAGATGTCATCGTCGGACACGACGGACAAACATACATACATGTATGCATGTATGTATGTATGTATGTATGTATGTATGTATGTATGTATGTATGTATGTATGTGTGTGTGTGTGACAGACAGACAGACAGAGACAGAGAGAGCGCGCGCTAAGGGGTTTCACTGGCAAACTAGGCTGCTAGTGAGTCGTTGGCTAGTGGCATCACTTAGCACAGTCCTGAGTGGTG
>CM054158.1:3665019-3672519 GCA_028751875.1 Rapana venosa
CTGTCTCTGTGTCTGTCTCTGTCTCTGTCTCTGTCTGTCTCTCTCTCGCCCTGTGTGTGTGTGTGTGTGTGTGTGTGTGTGTGTGTGTGTGTTATTTCTTCTTTTATATCGAGGATAATGGAATAAGCACTCATGTGCTTTTTTACATCTAGTCCCCGTGTGCATGCGGTTTTGTCAATTCTGTTGTCTGTTCCCACCGGCACACAATGGCCTACTCTTACGAAAAGCGGAACAGGATTTAACGTGTGCGCAAGATGTTCTGCGTGCGTTCGCACACGGGGCCTCGGTTTATAGTATCATCCGAAGGACGTTGTGGGAGAGTGGAGTCGGCACTGATGTTAACTACAGGGGAAAATATCCCCTTGAACGGGAATGGAACCCGGGTCGTCAGATTGCGTGTGCAATGTTCTAACCACTAGGCTATCCCGTCCCTCGCGTGTGTTCGTGTGTGTGTGTGTGTGTGTGTGTTGTGTGTGTGTGTGTCTGTGTGTGTGTGTGTGTGTGTGGTGTGTGTGTGTGTGTTCTGTTAAGTTACGTTATGCTACTGTTACAAAGTTTATATCCAAAAACCCTGAATTATCCAAATTTTTTCTTTTTTTCTCCCATTCATGTCAATCTCTCCTGATCTCTTTTAACCCCTGCCTCCCACCCCACCCCCACCCCCACCCCGCGTTTTCTCGTCTTCAGAATGAAGGGGGAGCACCCGACACACCGACATTTCCTCGAGTCCCCGGAGTGTTGTCGCCCCTGACAGAAATGATGGCGTCTCAGCAGCGGCTAGAGGCGATGAGGAGGAGGAGGATGGAGGAGGAGGGGGAGGGGGAGGAGGAGGAGGCTCAGAGGATACGGCTAAGCCGGGTGGCTCCCATACGCGCTGCGCTTCTCGATCTCTTGCGACAGCAGAGGAGCGTGTTCGCTTCTGCTCGAGAATGAAGTGAGAGAGACAAATTCTTTTATTTCGAGGATAATGAATAAGCACACATGTGCTTTTTTACATCCAGTCCCCGCCCGTTAGGGATACATCTTAATAATAATAACCCAATACTTGTACAGTCTCACAATAAAAACAAGGGGAAATAACCCTTTTCAAAACAGCTCCCCCCCCCCCCCCCCACACCCCCCCCCCCCCCCCCCCCCCCCCCCCAAAGCAAAATGAAAACATAAAATCCGAGATGAGAGAGAAGAGAGAAGAGAAGAACGAAGGAAGAGAGAGAGAGAGAGAGAGAGAGAGAGAGGAGAGAGAGAGAGAGAGAGAGAGAGAGAGAGAGAGAGAGAGAGAATGACAAATTCTTTTATTTCGAGGATAATGAATAAGCACCCATGTGCTTTTTTACATCCAGTCCCCGCCCTTAAGGATATATATGATAATAAAATAAAATAAAGCCTATAGCAATACACTTACACAGTGTACGGGGGGGGGGGGGGGGGAGGGATATCTACACAAAAATCCCCACAAAAATCACTGAAGACAAAGAAAAAAAAGTACTAACAAGTAAGGAAGAAAGCAAAACAGAAAACACAGAAACAACCGTAAAAAATAGCAAGAACCAAGAGCAAAACAAAAGCGGCAACAACAACAAGGGGAGAGGTGACACCCAGTAGTTCCCCTCACAACAACAACAACAACAACAACAACAACAACAACAACCCCAAACCAAAACCAAAACAGAACCAAACAAAGCAGAACCTCCATAAAATTAAAGGAGAACAAACCACCTAAAAGTCATTTTTCAATAACACAATAGCCATATACAAGTAAAACATTCACAATTATACAGAGAGAGAAAGACAATGACAAATTCTTTCATTTCGAGGATAATGAATAGGCACCCATGTGCTTTTTTACATCCAGTCCCCGCCCTTAAGGATATATATGATAATAAAATAAAATAAAGCCCATAGCAATCACTTACACAGCTTACCGGAAAAATATCTACACAAAAATCCCCACAAAAATCACCGAAGAGAGAGAGAAAGGAAAAAAAAAAAAGTAGCGACAAGTAAGAAAGAAAGCAGAGCAGAAAACACAGAAACAACCGAAAAAATAGCAAGAACCAAGAGCGAAAGAGAGAGAGAGAGAGAGAGAGAGAGAGAGAGAGGAGAGAGAGAGTAGAGAGAGAGAGAGAGAAGAGAGATTTGATTTTTTAAAATTTTTTATCGAGGATAATGGAATAAGCACTCATGTGGGGTTTTTTTTACATCCAGTCCCCGTGCGTGTGCGGTTTTATAAATTTTGTCATCTGTTTCCACCGGCACACAATGGCCCACTCTTCCGAAAAGCAGAACAGGATTTAACGTGTGCGCAAGATGTTCTGCATGCGTTCAAACACGGGGCCTCGGTTTATAGTCTCATCCGAAGTAAGAGACAATGACAATGACAATGACAAATTCTTTTATTTCGAGGATAATGAATAAGCACTCATGTTGGGTTTTTTTACATCCAGTCCCCGCCCGTAGGGATAATAATAACCCAACACTTATACAGTCTCACAGTAGAAACAAGAGGAAATAACCTTTTTCAAAACAGCCCCCCCCCCAAAAAAAAAAAAAAAAAAACACCTAAAAACACTGCCCCCCACCCCCACCCCCTACCACCCAACAAAAAAAAAAAAAAAACAACCAAAACAAACAAACAAACAAAAGAGGAAGAAAAACCAAACCAACAAAAGAAGAAAAAATGAAAAAAAAGATAAAAACAAACAACAACAAGAACAACAACAAAACCAAGAAAAATAACAACCAAACTTCATATGAGAGAGAGAGAGAGTGAGGGGGGGGGGGGGGGGGGGGGGAAGAGGAGAGAGAGGGGGGAGAGAGAGAGAAGAGAGAGACAATGACAATGACAAATTATTTTATTTCGAGGATAATGAATAAGCACTCGTGTGCTTTGTTTTTTACATCTAGTCCCGTAGGGATAAATCTTAATAATAACCCAATACTCATACTCTCACACAGTAGAAATAAAGGGGAAAAAACTTTTAAAAAACAAACAAACAAATAAAAGGAAACCCCAAAACACAACACCCCCAAAAAAACCCAAACAACCCCCCCCCCCCCCCCCCCAAAAAAAAAAAAAAAAAAAACCACACCAACAACAAAAACAACAACAAACAAACAAAAGAAAAAGAGAAATAGTTTATTTTATTTATTATTTTATTTTTAAAATTTTTTTTATTCTTTTGTATCGAGGATAATGGAATAAGCACTTATGCCCTTCTTTACATCCAGTCCCTGTCTGTATGCGGTTTTGTAAATTTGTCATCTGTTCCCACCGGCACATAATGGCCTACTCTTACGAACAGCGGAACAGGATTTAACGTGTGCGCGAGATGTTCTGCGTGCGTTCGCACACGGGGCCTCAGTTTATAGTCTCATCGAAGGACTTCTGGAAAGAGTGGAGTCTGCACTGTTGTTAACCCCAAGGGGAAATTATCCCCTTGAACGGGAATCGAACCCGGGTCAGATTGCCAGCGCAATGTTGTAACCACTAGGCTACCCGCCCCCGCCCCCCACTCATAGAGAGAGAGAGAGAGAGAGAGAGAGAGAGAGAGAGACGAGAGGAGTGAGAGAGAGAGAGAGAGTAGGAGAGGAGGGGGGGGGGTTGTGCTCTTGTAGAACAAAACTACAATGAACTTTTGCAACACTTGACTCATACTAGGGATTCTGGATAGCGACTTAATTGTGCGTTTATGCGTGCGTGCGTGCGTACGTGTGTGTCGTGTGTGTGTGTGTGTGTGTGTGTGTGTGTGTGTGTGTGTGGTGTGTGTGTGTGTGTGTGTGTGTGTGAGTGTGCGCGCGCGCGCGCACGCTTGTGTGTGTGTTGGTAATGTTGTTGCTGATTTAAACAGAATCTAAACAGGAAATGGGTCACAAAAATACGAGCGCGAGCGCGTGCGTGTATGTGTGTGTGTGTGTTTGCGCGCGTGCGTGCGTGCGTGTGTGTATGTGTATGTGTGTGCGTACGTGCGTGTACGTGTGTGCGTTTTGCTTATTATTATTTTTGTTTTGTTGTTGTTTCAGATGCACGTGCATCTGACCTGTGGGAAGGTGCATGTCACAGATGCTGTGCTGTGTAGCAGGCGAATTCTGACCCAATCTGTAGATCTATGCCAAACTAGTAAACCACCACAGCCACCACACCTGTGACGTCACCGCGTCGCTGACGTCATCGAGTCATGACGTCACAGCAGTACACTGTCACCTACGACAGTTCACAGACCCGCCACCCACCCTCTCCCTCTCAAGTCAGTGACATCTATGACGTTACATCAAGCAGTCACTTTCATCTAAGTCCTAACTCACACTGATTACCACACAAAATTCGACGCGTCATCGATGACGTCACACCAGGTTACTTTCCTGACTGGCCCACTGTGACGACACCAAGCGAGTGACGTCATGGATGACCTCACAACATGGACTCGCTCTTCTCTCCTTTTTCTCTTCACTACTGTCTGTCTGTCTGTCTGCTGTGTTTGTGGCCGTTAAGCTTTCAGTCATTCATCTAGTCTTAACGCTTGAGGGGGGGGGGGGGGGGGGGGGGGGGGGCGGGGGAGTGCTTTCAAAGCTTACTGAAAGGGGATAGACTATGAATGGAAATTTTTGTTTAAAATGTGTGCACATTCTTAGTTTATATTTTTCATTCCTCCCCTCCCCCTCCCACTTCTTTTGTTCCATTCTTCTTCTTTTGTTCATCGTTTTGTCTCTCCCTTTTCCCTTAATTTTTTCAACAATGTCTTTTTTGGTTTAGTTTAACATTATTATGTTATTTCACTCAGTGAAGAAAAGTATGTTGATGCATACCAAGAGATTAACTTTGGCACGAACATAGGGTGTGTGTATGGTGTGGTGTGTGTGTGTGTGTGTGTGTGTGTGTGTGTGTATGTGTGTGTGTGTGATGTTGCTTTTGTATAGAAAAGATTGTTTGCAGTGTCTTACCTTCTTGCCTTTATTTGGGGGGGAGAGGGGGGGGGGGGTAAAAAGAATCTTCTCTCCAACACACACACACACACACACACACACACACACACACACATATATATTATATATATATTATTTATATATATATATATATGATAAACTAGACAAGGATAATAGCAAGCAATGAAGACATTGAATTAATTTAATCACCAGCACAATCATCCCACAAGCAGTGACCTAAGAATATAATTATTTGGTGGTAAAGAATTCCACCTTCACTGGTTTCTTATAATGTTGCTTCCAGGTAAGTTTATCAAATCAAAATTTAATTCTTCGATTTCGTGGATAATGAATAAGCGCCAATGTGCTTTTTTTTACATTCAATTAATTTAATCACCAGCATATTCACCTAATAAAAAGTAGCCTTAAAAAAATATTCAGTGGCAAAGAATTCCACATTCACTGGTCAGTTTATTCAGTCTGTGTTCTTTTAATACTGAAGATCTTGGTCTTCGTGTCCAGTGGTTTTGTGTTGTTCCTGTCGTTCTTTGGTCAGTTTTAAGTCCTAAGTAGCACAAAGTGTTCTCCTGTATCACTATTTTTGGGTAATGTGATGGGCATTCTTTATGTCGATATAACTGTTACTGATTGATATCATTCCGGGAATATTCTTTTGGTTTTTGTTGTTCTTGTTATAGTTGCTTTTGTGGCTTTTTTGTTGTGTTTTTGGGTGGGGTTTACTTTTGCAAATTCTGTTACTAAGAATGATTTTGTTATATTGTTTATTTATGTTTTTTAATAGTTATTGATTGATATCATTCCAAAGACTTTTTTTGGGAGGGGGAGAGGGTGGGATTCGGATAGCGAATTATGTAGCTATCAACGATTTTGTTGGTTGTTATTTTTCTGTCTCACAATCTGGCGATAACTCAGGGTCATATCAGTGATGCCAACCGTAACTTTACAGAACACACACACACACGCACACACACACACGCCATTTGTCCTCATACCTGATTGGATATATACACATGAGCGCAAAAGTGTTCACACACAAGTTTCATATTTATGTACAGAAGTTAACAATGAAATCCCAGAAAACTTCATCAGATTATAGGGTATGTTGTTGTTGTTTTTTTTCTCTCTCTCTCTTGACTGTTTTATGTTTGGGTGTACAAAACTCAAATGTGTGCATGCATGGCATACCTGTGTGTGTGTGTGTGTATGTGTTGTGTGTGCGTGCGTGTGTGTGTGTGTATGCGAGCAAAAGTGTTCAGGGAAAAAAGTGGAATATTCAAAGGATTTAGAAAAATCGGTACTAGGATATATAATGCTCTATGTTAAGAACCAACTGCACTGTCTTATAGTATAATTATACTTTCTCTCACTTTGTTTTAAAAACAAATTCTTTACTGTTGCTGTTGCTGTTGTTGTTCTTGTTGTTCGTTGTAAGATTTCTTTTTCAATTATTTTCTCACGGGCCCCCCTTTACATACATTTTCTGTTAATATTAATTTTTCATTTCCATTCTTTTTTCATTATCATCAACCCTTCAGTTTCCACCATAGACATTTCTATAATTAACTATTTTCTTGTTGATAGTGGCGAAAAGTTGGGGTAGAAACTATACAACGTGTGCTACAGTTGCGGAATTATGCTATAAATGTTAGCTGACTTCTGTCTCTTTCTTCCATTTGTCCTCACTTGAATCGCTGAATCGTGTGATAAAATTCTAGCAAGCTTTTACCGCAAAAAGAAAAGAAAAGAAAAGATTCAATAAAGTGTCAAACCTTCCCACACAAAAATGCACACTGAATGTGTCAATGGGTTTGGGTTTTTTGTTTGACTGTAATGGCTGGTTTTCGTGGTGAATTGTGTGTGTGTGTGTGTGTGTGTGTGTGTGTGTGTGTGTGTGTGTGTGTGTGTGTGTGTGTGTGCGTGCGTGCGTGCGTGCGTGTGTGTGTGTGTGTGTGTGTGCGTGTGTGTGTTGTGTGCGCGCGCGCATGTGTGTGGGTGAGTGAATGTGTTTGTTTTTTTGTTGATTTTTTTTTTCAAAATTTGGTTTCAAAATCTTTTTGTACTAGCACTACCTTTCAAATTTACCCTGTTAACATGTTTTCTTTCACCCTGAAGTTAAACTGTCACACTGGAGTTAAACAGTAACACTGAAGTTAAATTGCAATGTTCTCCTCCCTAAATGTATGTACTTGACAAAGTGGCCTGCCGTCAATTCTGACTGAGACAGCTTGGATATGTCAGAGACCTCACTTCTCTAGGGCCAGCATATTGTGGGCGGAGTCCATCTCCTCTCCCTCGCTGCTGTACTTTCCCTGACCCTAAAGAGGGCAGGTACCCATTTACAGCTGGGTGAACTGGGGAACTGTACTGAAGCCAAGGCGCGCAAGCGGTCACCCATCCAAGTGGTAACCACGCTCGATGCTGCTTAACTTGGCTGGGGGAAAGCAAGTGTTCTGACCACTGAGGTATCACATCCCCATCCATATATATATATATATATATATATATATATATATATATTTATATATATATATATATAGTTTTTGCTTTGGTAGGGGTGGG